>OENT01001244.1:0-51248 GCA_900239685.1 Rotaria macrura | reverse complement strand
TTCCGGCCGGAATACTGCTTCCATGTTCTGGTGGTTTTTCCGGCCGGAAACGGCCGGAAATACACCGGAACCGGCAGGAAGAAGCCGGAAAATATCCCGTTTCCTGCGGGTTCCGACCGGATCCGGGCTCCGGAACGAACGACCTGGGGTATGGCATAGGATCTTGAAGCATGACATGTATCAGATGTTAATCTAGTATGTTAATTATTAGTTTTTGAGGCGAGAAGTTCGAAAACGCACAAACAAAACGAGTTTTCCACTAGAAATAGAGATGGGTGCGTTCTACGTTCACTACTATGAAAACCAATTTTGTCGAAAGTTTAATTTATCTTAACAGTTATCTTGACGAGAAATGTTATTGAAATAGTAATGCTTTAGTTGATTTTTATCATAGATAATAGATACAAATCAGATCTCTTCTACGTTGGAGTGATGAAATCGAATTCGGATAAAAGTGTCATTTATTAATTTGAAAGAAGTAAATGTGATGGAATTTTTCGAAATAAAGTTTCTACACTGACAAGTATTCTTAATCGAATCTGAATACAAATAAACACATTTAGTTGTGGATTTATGTACTGCACAATACTAGACTAAAAATGAGACAAACACTCAGCAAGTACTTCATAGATAAATGATCATGTAAAACGGAACTCTATGGAATCTCAAATGAATAATTATTCGAAGTTATTCATTATAAATTTGTGATTCAGAAGCTTGCTTTTCGATTTGTAACCGATGCTGAATTCCCGCCTGCACGTAACTCTTTGTTTTTTCGATATCCTAATCGAAATGGAAGTAGTTTCACATAAATAAATACATAGTTGTGGTTTACTTCAAATATATTTCTCTTAAGACAGAATGCTGCACGAATGAATCATAATCAGCGATTTATTTTATATTTTTTTTTTCTAAGTAATTTAACGGAAAATGTTGCCTGTTAAGACTCTTTGATTTTCTGATTAATCGAACCCATGCGTTAAAACATGCTTATGTCATTAATCTTTAAAGTAAATGGTTCTTTTTAGCGATGATTTTCATAAAATTGTCAGTTCCACTCGTCGAAACAGCGTTATATCATTTTTGTGTCTCCCTCCTTGGTTATGGTGCTCTTATATCTATAAACTCTGCTATTAGAGGTCTTCATGAGAACTTGCATATCTATTCTGCTTCTTTCATATATCTCCCATGGCAAAAAAACGTTACTTTTAAATGCTGCAGAACGCGTTAATGCTGGCCGGTTTAACGCGTTTCGTAGCTTCTAAACCGGTTAAAAACGCCGCGAGACGATAAACTTTTCATTTTCATTCGGGAATTCTGCTTCCGAAACGCGTTTTGAGTAAGTGGAAAAAGGGTTTTATACGCTTCTCTTCATGGGAAACGCTGCGAAACGCGTTAGATCGGTCAGCATTAACGCGTTTCGCAGTGAATATATCCTTGTTTTTTTTTTCCATGGGCTTTACGACGAAAAGTTGATCGCTACCCTGATGGATGATTACGGATTTCACGCATGACCTTGAAAGAACCATTTACTGTCGTATTTTACCGTAATACATGGCTCAGTATTTCCATCGTATATCTTCATGACCATATACGGGGTGGAAAGATCGTTTACGGAGCAAAACTGATTCCGCATAAAGATTGCGTGTTCGAAAATAAAAAACGATCGTATTTCTCTCCTTATATTGTCGTATTACGCGGTATACGGCCGTTTACTGCCGTGCTTGCTCGACCCGGACACGAATTTCTTATCGTACATGAAAGTGATTCAAGTAAAGCAAGATAGCTACGAATACTGTTTACTGAGCCCGCATACTGCGGACTTTTCGAAGGTCAAATTTACATAAGAGAATTTACTAAGTACAAATACGTGAGTGCGATAATACGGGTGTTCATATGGCTAGCGTGCGGATGTTAATGAACTATCAAAGTACTAGAGAAGTATATCTACACTCAAACATTATGCCTACGGATGTTATTATCATTCCTTGCGATGTTACCCAGTGAGACTCATGAGGCTACGACTAGCATTACTAATTATGCTTATAGAATTCATCAAGGTGTTATCGCTAAAGACGTACAGATAAGTATAGATAAAACTGTACAGATAAGAACGTACAAATAGTGATGTATAGATTACGAAATATTGATATGAAAGTATAGGAAAGAAAATATTGTCAATAGAGTTCGTTTTATCTGAAATTTAACTGTATTATCAAATTATTGGAGAAATGGTTTGCTATGTTTTACCAATGCGTCCCATAGAAGGTATAAAGTGGATTATATGCTTGAAAGTTAATCGATTNTTAATGAACTGCAGTGGATTCTCATTCATGCACTAACTTTGATATACTTCTGATATACGGTAGTGTATTAAATGTATTACGGTTTTCAAGAGTCTATGTATACTGCTGTCAGGTACAACCACTATCACTATACCTAGATCATTCAGATTACAATGTATATTTTTTGTGCGTGCCGTTGGTAGATCTAGACTTTATATTTATCATATCACTCTAAAAAACAAAGCCGAATAAAGTGTATATACAAGACAGCTCGTTCGCTTATACAAGAAACTTCGACTTGGTTTCTACTGGCTTAAATATCTTTCACTTAGACACTTCCAGTGTCAACGGATGACAGATTTTAGACATTGCCCTCTGTCATACTGGTATTCCGTAGAATTTTTTTCATCAATGAAAGGAACAGTTTTATGTCCGTCTTTCCAAGACTTTTTAGCCGATTTTAGAGTTACTTCATGCGAAAATGAATGTATTTCAATATAAATAATGCGCATTAAAATAGTATTTTGAATAAATAAGTTTTTCATTTTTCTTCTGTAAATGCTTTAATACGTATTATTTGTCTTGAAATGCATTCATGTTCACTGTAAGTAACTCGTAACTCAGGTAGAAAGTCGTAAATTTTTGAAACTCTACGTTTACGACGGCACATAAGTTATAGCCATAATATAATCTAGAACTAGAAAATGAAAACAGTACTACTTTAGTCGAAAATTATGAATTAGAAAAAAAGTAGAATCATTTTTCGAATATAACATAGCTCAAAAAATTAGCTAAATAGAAGAAAGCAGAAGGAATAAAAAAAATAATGAACCCGGAAAAGCCTTATCCGTGACGGCTCGTCTTGATTTAAGAATTCGATAAACTTTATTCACACAAGGGGTTACGTAAACGTAAGAAATAAAATGAAATAGCGAGAACTAAATTAAAGAGGAACAAGTTTCACTGTGTGTGTGTGTTCACGTGTCTAACACATAAGACACTCGAGTGTCTGCTGCTACCAAATGTCTAGAGACATAGACGCTTCGTGTCGTCTAACTTGTGTCTAAATTAGACTTTTGACACGTGGACTGTTTTGTAAGACGTTTGGCGTTTTTTAGAATGAAGCTATAATATTGTTATGCCATCTTTTTACCATGAACATTTCTATTTCCTCTACTTTCCTATGCCACTAGATAGCGTCATCTGCCCTACCCAAACCAGAGGGGTACGGCAAGGACCTGCTGGGTCCAGTGCGTTTCTAGTGAATACCGGAAGAAGATCTATTAATCGGTTCCTGCTGACGGTTACGGTACACGTCCCTCTAATTTCAGCCACCGTAGCGCATGGACGATTACGATTCCAGTTTCCAACACAGATTCTGGTCACAGATAATCCAGTTTCCTTGTCAAGAGAGGATACGGTTCATATCCGACCACTTCCAAAACAGATCCCTGGATCACAGAAAAAAAACGGATTCCCCGGTAACACAGAAAACGATCAAGATGTGACAGTTTCTTACTCAACTCTGCAACTTTAATCCTGTACCGAATCTGATCGCACATAGGGGTGGGAAGTTACCGTTACCGAGCCGTTACGTTAAAAGGTAACGGTAACGGAAAAGTTACCCGTTACCTGTTACTTTTTCCTAGTAGCTTCTTAAAACATCGAATTATGACTTGCTTTCATCGAATTTTGTCATGACATCACTTAATAAAGATAGGAGTTACTCGGTAAATGGTCTCTTTTCCGTTACCGTTACGTTACCAGGTAACAGTAACTTCTCTCCCCCAATCGCACGATCAATAACGGAACTACAATATGAAGAACGAAAAAGAAATTCGAATGGTTATGTTATACAGTCACTATTGAATAGTGCTAGAAATTGTAATTGCACAATATGAAATAGTTTCCAACATAAAGTTAATCTATACGGAATTTACTTTTGCAGGTTATCTGCTAAAGTAAATTCTGTCATTTTCGGTAGTCTATCTTTATCACATTGTGCAATCACATGGCTATTCGCTGCTGTTAAAATACAAAATAGAATTCTTTTTAATCTTTCAGAGAAAAGAGTTTTACACAGTCATTTTTCGTCATAATTTTCTGCACACAGAGGCAGTAAACTTATCAAACCCCATCGTTTCGAGACTCATCAGAATCTTCAACCAAGTCAGCAAAGCTTCGAAGATTTCCGAATAAATTTTTTTTCCAGAAAATTTGGAACCCACCACGTGGCGCACTATGAAAAGGACAACTTTTAGGGGGACACTTCAAATATTTCTGAGAAACAGGTTTTCCTCATTAAATGGCAACTTTAACATGGAAGAGCTTAAAATCACTTTTTAACTGTCCCGTTTTCAAATCTTTGAGTTCAGTATCTACAAAAGCTTAAATTGAGGACTGCATGTGAAAGATAGTCTCAGTCATTGATTCTTTATCTACTCTGTAAAAAAAACTTCCAAACACCGTACAGTAAAGAAATTCTTGAAAAAAAGATCTTTAAAACCCATAAACACAGGTAGGCAGCACCAAATATCTTATAAGTTCCTTATCTATCGAAAATTCCAATAGCCAAGTCTAAAAAATACATTGAAATACAGATTTTCATAGAGAAAGATCTTTGTGATTGTTTTTTTTTATTTGAGTCTCAAATGACAGATTTATGCTTGTGATCACTTTGAATGATCTTAGAAGATCTTTATAGCTGAGTCGGATTTCGACCGTCACAAAAGTTGTAGTAGACTCTTTCGATAAATTGTAGAAAGCGTGCATTTATCTTGGGTTTTCCGGTGGTTCACGAGTTGTTTCTGACTCAGTCCTTTTTTCGTAAATTGGATTTCCAATGGATTTCCCGTAGCTGCACAAATACAAATGCAAAATGTATACAGAAACTAACACATCCATGATCCCTCGAACTCAGTCCATCCAGTTTATCATTTTCGAACGAAACAATAGAAGAAACACTTCACACTCTTCCGAACCCTATGTTAACGTCCTGTCTATAGTTCTCAATCTCTTACTTATACATCTGTACTTTCTAACCTGTACATCTAAACCAGTGAATCATAATCTATTAATCTGAATCTTGTATCACTGTAAAAAAAATGTACAATAAAACTCCCCTCAAAGGGGTTGATGAATTTCATAAACCCTATTATATACCCTTTTAGATTTCATTAATCTCTTAAACCCTATTATATACCCTTTTAGATTTCATTAATCTCTTAAACCCTTTCATATACCCTTCGAGTTCGTATACCCTTTGAGTTCATAAACCCTAGGAAGAGTATACTAAACGTTGCACTTTCATAAACCTTTCGCAGAAGGGGTTTTTATGCTACGGTTTCTTCAAAAGGGTATATTAATTAACCTTCATCCAAAGGGTTTATGAGGTTATTATAATTTTTAAGGGTATATTACTGCTCTTATACTCTAAAGGGTTTATGAAAATGCAACGTATAATGTACCCTTCCTAGGGTTTATGAACTCAAAGTGTATATGAAAGGGTTCATGAGATTAATAAACCCTAAAAGGGTACATAAAGGGGTATATTAAATTCATCACCCTCTTTGAAGGATTTTTTATTATACGCGTATTTTTAAAGTGTACATCTAAATCTAATACTTCCTAATCTATACGTTCTAATCTTTACGTCCTAATCTTTACGTCCTACTCTATAGGTCTAAATCTAGTACCTCCTGATCTAGTACGTCTAAATCAATAATGGTAAATTTTCATGCCTGTTCTGGATTATTTTCTCTCAATCTCACCTGAGATTGCTATCGGCATCATGTGAAGGGCCAGCAGCACTACCTGAGATGCTAGCATTCTAGATAGTGCTGCTGGCATTCCTGTTGATACTGGTAGTATCCCAGCTGAAGCTGAGAGAAGGTAATCCAGAACGGGTAAAAATATCTATCTTTATTGATTTAGCATAGTACTAGATTTAGACGTATAGATTTAGACGCATTCATTGAGATGTACTACATTAGGGCATATTGAGTTAGATGTACTAGATTTAGATGTACAAGATTTAAACTTATAGATTAAGATGTATTTATTTATACCTACTCTGTTTAGACGTAGCAAGAGAAGAATGTCCGCAACTAAACTGTCTGTGTATGTGAGATTTGGAAGTACTTGAGACTTCCTCCAGGAATGATCTTCTTTTTATATATCAGCGTTTCCAGAGAAATCATAAAGCGGATTACATGCTCTAATTCGAGAATTATATCAAACAGAATTTCATTTGCCCATCGCTACGATCACCCACTGACTGAAAATACCTAAAATCACTTAATCTATAAACGCATGTAAACACATGTTACGAGATTCTACGTTTTTTGACAGTACATGATAATATATATCAACGCATGATGATACATTGTTAGTGATTCCATTCTTTTCAGCCAGTGTGTGATCGCAGCTGTTGGCTGATGACCTTCTGTTTGATATAATTTTCGAATTTGAGGAGTAAGTGGTGTGTTAGATTTCGAGTATATTTTGCAATTGTATTTGAGCAGCCCTCGAATTTCCATTTCGAATCTGTGATACTTACCGCAATGTGTTGGTGGCAGGAATCATTCAGAAAGTTCTGTTTCTTGGTACGATGATTTTCTCACCGGATTACTGGCTCCATGTTCCGGTGGTTTTCCGGCGGCAAAATCACAGGAACTGTTAGAAAGATACCAGAGAAAAAGAAGGTGGTGGGAATGATCGACGTGGATATACAAATATAGACGTAAGCATGCTCAAAATTTCAGTCATAATTTTGATGCAACTGAGACAGACAATTTCAGCACATTCACAATTAGAGTGTCATTGTATTGAATCCCAGACTCAAAGATCCTATGAGTGTTAAAATCTTTATTCATTTCCGTTGATGGTGTAATATTTGAAGGTTGAGAAAGCCAATCAACAATTTGCGCCCTCTATCACTCTTTCTAAATATAGCGAGTGTAATGTTTAGAAGAAATTATTAATATACTACAATGATTCTTAATACTATGTATATATATAAGACCCAAAAATAGACCAGGAAAATTTAATTAAGTTAACGTTGAATTAAGCAATATGATTGGTGCGTTGAGAGTTAACTCATACTTGATTGTGAGCGTACCAATAATGTTGTTTGATTAAACTTTATTTAACTTAATTCACTTTTTTGGTCTATTTTGCAACAAATCGCATTATTTTCTTGTTAAAAAAAATTCCTATATTTCATCTAAAAATAACCATTAAAAAGTTGACAGCAATCGTGTCAATATCAGCCAGTGAATCACACATTTCACGAGTCACGCATTTATTGGAGTATCAGTAGTTTTGATTTGGAAGTTTCATAATTCCTGTAGTCATTCGATATGAAATAAAGGTCATTTTTTAATTAACAACCACCGAGTAAGGAGATTCTTCCAAAATGACGATAAAGAACACACAGGACGAAGGAAGAAGTTTTTTCAAAAACGTGAAACTTCAATGATCTATTTTCGTTTTTCTGAGGAACATTTTTTTAAGATATTTTTCCTTTTTTTTGGAATAGCCCACGTCGACGATTACAGACTTCATATACTACTGTAAACGACTGTGTATGGAGCGCGTATGCGAAAATTGTAAACGATCTTATTTTTCTCCTTATATTATCGTATTAATCTTTGCAGGACTAATTACTAGGTAAACTAATTCATTTCTCATTTATTTATTTCACAAGAAGAATACAGTGAAGCCATCGACCTCTTTCAAGGGGCCATTTTCAACACAAAATTGTCAGGAAAGAAAAATTTCCACATGATGTATAGGACAATATATTTTCGATCTTTTACCTAAACATTGCACTGTGAAGGGGAGAAATCATGTCATCACAGTTCAATTTTTAGTAAACAACGGAAAGAAATTGTCGTATACATCACATGGAAATTTTTCTTTCCTGAAAATTTTGTGTTGAAAATGGCTCTTTGAAAGAGGTCGAAGGCTTCACTGTATTCTTCTTGTGAAATAAATAAATGATAGGTTAATTAGTTTATCTTAAAATTTGTTTATTCAAGTATGTTTCATATCAAACAGCATTGGTATCTATGTACGACACGAAGATTTATGACCATAATACTGAGCCCTGTATTTGGTCGTATTTCCCGGTACACGATCGTGTACGACCGTGCTTGTTTGATCTGGAGGATATTCTCGGTATTTATTATTCAGACTGATGAATAGTCGATGAAGGCTTTGTGAGAACTTGGTCTCAGTCTTTGCCATGAAAAGAGTGTAGGAAACAAATAATTAATCGTCAAGAAGCGCTTTTTTACTATTTCAATCTGTAATCCTCTCAGAACGCTTTGCTTCTATCTTCAATCGTACACTTTAAAAAAATAGGTTTTTTACGAAACCCCCGAAAATGATTTAGTAGATTCGAAAAAGTTTCCAAACGCATTCAAATGCTCAAAAAGCGATTTTTGAATTCTACGAAACCTTTAAAAGTTCTTCCCCTAGGCACACGGGAAGAACCATTTTCCTGCGAAACCTTTTCTAAGTTCCGTAGAGCAAAAAAAGACGAAACCTTAAAGGTTTCGTAGAATTCAAAAATCGTTTTTTGAGCATTTCAATGCGTTAGGAAACTTTTTCGAATCTACTAAATCCTTTTCGGGGGTTTCGTAAAAAACCTATTTTTTTAGAGTGTATTCAGTAGGTAAAGTTTCATTTATATCCCTTTTCGATAACAAATTATTTTTTGTGATAGTTGATGATATTCACCATTCAGCTAGCCCTACGATTCAGAAAAATATCAAAGAAATACTTAGATTGAAAAACATTATGTGCATTAAAAAATAAAATTTACCGATTTTTCTGTTTGCCGTTTATTTCTATACGAAATTTGAAGTCAAATTGTAAGGGTTAAAGGTTTCCTTTTCATGGAATAAAATAAAGAGTAAATCTATGCATAAAAAAGTACTTAACTGCTATATACACATTTTTTCAATAGTTTCGCGTTTCGAATCTTGAGAAACATAATTTCAAGAAAAGTGCAACTTTATCTGAAAAATAATATTCTTATTTTAAACTATAAGGATATATTTACAGCTAAGTTATGTTTATTTGAAGATTACTAAAACATTTTTATTCACATAAAATAATTAAGAAAACGTTATATTCATAAAATGGAGAGCGACAGAAAACAGGATTTTGTTAATCCAATACTGACTCTTGTTGGTTTTTCCTTTTTGTCTAATACATCGCGTATGCAAGGTCTTGATACTTATATCTGTATCATTCAATTTAAGTAATACTCGATGACACGAGAAGAATGTTTTTAAGGCCATCTATTGATGATTTTAAAAGGAAAAGTTTTATTTTTAGATCAAATAGACAGCCACACCCTCAAAATTAACGAGCCAGTTGCAATAATCCTACATTTAATAGTAAGTTCTCAGATTCATGCTTTCTTTATCATGCGAAATTAACCCTCTGACTGTGTCGGTCCTAAAGGGACAGTGTAGCTTACAATTAACAGGTTGTACAAAGAGAAAAGCAAGCATAGCAGAGCCAAGCACGGAATATAATGCATGTGTCATGTGTCCATTCAACGAAACATTGAAACACGACCTTTCAATGTGCACATACATTCCAACGAGATAATATACGATGTTTCTAAACAGATTGCTCGTACGATAAGATTAAAGCCAACAAGCTTCTACAATATGTTTTTATGACCGTGTGTTTTTTTCGGGGAGGAGGAATCGAACCTCGTACACTTGTTTCCGAGTCAAAGACGTACCACATCCAGTCAGGGCTCCCCGCGAGTTTGATGCTTTTATTGCTATAGAATCATGTTTTAGAGCTGTAAAAAAATGGTTGGCTACGATGCCAAGAACAAGGATAACATTGACCCTATTTATCGATGCGGATTTTGCGGTCTAATCTTAAGGGATCCTGCTCAACTAAACTGTGGACATCGCAATTGCAAGTCCTGCATCGACTTAAAACCTGGGTAAGAAGAAGAAATCAATGCACATTCTATTAGATGTCGATTCATTTTTCGATATTTTAGAGACACTATAGAATGTGTGCAATGTCATGAAACGACGTTGAAGAAAGAAGTTAGTAGTTAATCTTATATTAATTCCACTCAATGTTTTCGAGGTTTTAGGTACTCTCTGACAAAGGCTTCAAGAATGATATGCAACCATTACCCATCGAATGCTCACTATGCAACTGGAGTGGTTCATTAAAGAACTATGAGGTACAATAATCTATAGGAGAGCACTGATAGGATATTTATCTAAAACGCACGCAGAATGCATTTCCGATTGATGATGTCTACTACCCAGGTGAATGAATCCGATCGGATTCTACGATCCGATGAACTCCTATGGGAATTCGGGTTGTGGAAACAGTAACGGATCCGACGGGAGAAATCTATTTTCTTATTTGTGTACGAATTAGCATTTAAACCCAATAGTAGAGGCCTGTCTAATCATACGATGAAATCCAATCGGATTTCGATAGTAGGATTCGATAAAATCCAATACTAGGGATCCGAATGTCGGATCGCAACCAGAAATCCGATGGGATTTCGTCGGATTAGAGAAAGTCCGATGGAAAAATGATTAGATCAGAGAGGCATCCGATCGGATCCAAGTGTCGGAATCATTCTCCTGGGTAGTGAAGTATAAATATACCACCACAAAGACTGGCTAGCGTTTCCTTGTTTTAATACTTATTCTAAAATATTACGCAGTGAACTCAAATTTATGCAAAACTTATTTCGCAAATGTTCGCATGTAAAAGAAACCGCAAGAAAATCGGCGGTTAACGGGGGTTTCACTAGACCGATTAGCGGTTCTCGTCAGCAAAAATTTACCGTAATTTACCGCGGTAAACCACGAGTTTTGATTAATACCCCGGTTACCGCTAAAAAAGTGGTTAACCGATTCGTCTATAATCTTTGACGAAAATGTGTTCCAAATCATCAATGAAGCTGGTTTAGACATCCCTTTTTTTACCTTCACATGTGGTAAACATGCAGAAAAAACCGCCGGTTTACTGCGGTTTACTTCGGTTTTACCGGCTCCCATATCAATGTAATTTACCGGAGGAAAGAAAAATACTGTGGTTTACCGAGAAAAAGTGGTCCGGTATTCACAACATGGGTGTGATTGGATATAGTTAGAAAATACCACACTACGTAGCAGTCTTATAGTTCCTAAAAGTTTTCATCGTCTGAAATGAGTTCGATACGAATCTCTTCTCTATGTATGGGTGAAACATTACAAAAAATCACAGCTAGTCTAAATGATTCAATAGAAATTACTTTTTCAAGACTTGCAGATAAAGTTAATTACAGATATTGATTAATGCCCGATGTTGTCTTTCAACTCTCATGCTTTAAACCATTCATATACGATGCTAGGTAAGTGTATGGCATAGTATTTTTCTAGTATTTATAGAGGCATCATTGAACAATCAAAAGTCATAAGATTTGTGCTTTGAGTCTCCTTCTTTAGCATTGAAAGCTGATTGTGATAAGAATTTAACATGGCCTGTTCGAAGCAAAACTATGCAATCGACATTTTGAAATTTTCATAGCTTTTTGTTGATACTTTAGTAAAATTATTGTTTTCTTCTGCTCAGATACACCGTCAGGAAATCCATTCGAATCCACCGTGTGAATACTGTAATACAGTATTTAACTCCCTTAATGATCTGGAAAATCACAAATTGAATCAATGCGAGAAAATGACTATATCCTGTGCGCTGAAAGACTATGGATGTTCAACTTCTGTATGTAGCAAAGAAACAAATTGTCAATCAAAATTATTTTCCTCCTTGTTTTTGTAGGTGATTCGTGGGGAATTATCAGAACACTACAGAACTGAGCAACATCAATGCGCAATTATTGTTTTTATACATCGATTTTACTCGAAACCAACTAACAATCAAAATGACAGATATACTACAATGGATGTTGATACTATTTCTCATGGCGCCAAGTCTTCAAGTGAACCTTCAAATTTACAAATTGAAGAATTGTATCAAACGACTGATATACTTTCTGATGGTATTTCCATATTGAATGGAGATGCACAGAGGCTAACAGAAGAGTCATTACTGATAGAGAAAGAAATCGATAGATTGACTCGTGAATTTGCATCATTGCAATTGAGTATACAAGAACAATCAACATATTTGGATGGGATTAAACCTAACCAGGATATCCTTCATCAAGACGTTCTATCCTTCAAACAAAAGCTTGACGATATGCAATTTGTTTCTTATGATGGAACATTGATGTGGAAAATTACAAGTTTTAGGAGTAGACTGGGTATGAATTTATTAACGAAACTTTTTCTAGTCTACTAGTAACGCTTCTTCAAATTATAGATGACGCTGAATCTGAGCGACAGACATCGATCTATTCTCCACCATTTTATTCATCACCAACTGGATATAAGATGAGAGCACGTTTATACTTAAATGGCGACGGAAATGCTCGCCGCTCACACATGTCACTCTTTTTTGTGCTCATGCGAGGTGACTACGATGCTATTCTAAAATTCCCATTTAATTACAAAGTGACATTTTGTTTGTTTGATCAAACTCCTGAACAAAAACATATCATCGACTCGTTTCGACCTGACATTAAATCCAATAGTTTTCAGCGGCCACGTTCTGATATGAACATTGCCAGCGGCATTCCGAAGTTTTGTCATTTAACAACTATTCGCACAGAAGGAAATTCGTATGTAAAAGATGACGCTATGTTTATTAAAGTTATGGTGGATTTCGGAGAAATGCCTAAAATACTATTGCCGTTCGCTTTGCGTCTAAATCCTGGATATCCAGCCAGTGTTCAACAAACTATGATAAAAAAAGAAGCAGAGAATAAAATTCCACAAGTTCCTAGTCCATCAACTTCCTCGATGATCGTTTAACACTCGGAAAGCTAGCCTATATTCACACCAGATAGAAAACAGTAGTTTTTATTATTAGTGAAATATCAGTAAACTGGACTATCGTAAAATGATTGTATCTTATTATAGGATACTTACACTCGATTGGTTAAATGAAAAGATTAGAACCCAAGTTAGGCCAGTAAGACTTCAGAAATGTCTACTTTACTCAATACCCTTCTGTTAATTCAAAAATATTTTCAAGCAGATGAAACTGCGCTTCTCCTACTTCTTAGTTTTACCTATTTGTTATGTATCTATGTTTTGGCTGTTGTTCTCTACCATTTTTCGTGATTGTCTTTTTTATCGTTCATTAATTATTCGGATTTATTCACCTAATTCTTTAGCACTGAAGTTCAATGACTGAGAACTCTATAGATTTTTTGTAATTTTTCCAACTCTTTCTTTCCTTTCAAGACTGTGGATTGTGTAAAAACTTCAGCAAATATACCATTTATATTTTTGATGAGTTTTTTTGTATACTTGAATCAACACCTTTAATTGCTTTATATAAAATATATGTTTTCTTTTAAAATATTTAACGTTCCACTCACACTGCTTTTTAGAGTTTCGATTAGATGAGTATAGATTTGTAAGATTTCATATATGATCTTCAAATATTTCCTATGTGTCGGAACTTATGAGATAATTTTAAATTAGCATCAAATGAACGACAGTTTTTTATCAGTATTCCATGAGAAAAACTCATCAAAATTAAACTACACGTCTACAGAACCATTTCTCAAATAGGGGTGGTACTTTATCGGTAAAGTAAAGTCAAATACTTTGCATTACTTTACTTTTTGTAAATAGAATATGGATAAAGCGTCACCCATAGGCTCTCACAATTAATCTGGAATTCTTTTCGTGTTGTATATTTAATGTGATCAGAGAAACGGTTGCATATGATTGATGAGAAATTACTAATACAGCTTTCTAATAGTTTAAAATTTGAAATAGATCAAGCTTACAGTTTCCGACTGACGAGAAACTAACTCATCAATAAAAAATTATATGTAGAACGAAATTCCTTTGTGTTCATCATTGTTATTGCCCATGCCTGTTAAGAAAATCCAAGGAACACATCGTAAATAACTTTTTAAATGGCCAGCTACAACGAACATTGAAGTTCATGGAGAAAAATTTTAATTCATTGTTTTTTTCTTAATTGAAATTCACATATTTTTTAGAGTCACAGGTTGTATGTAAATATTTATCTCAATGTTTGACGAAAATGTTCCTAGTATCTGAATCGGCATATTTTATGACAAAATTATGATACTCCGTCGAGTAGTAGAAAACTTCAAAAAGTTGTGGATAAACCTAAAAATACTTCAAGTGTGTTCTGATGTATTCTAATAATATTCGATTTCTGATCATTGACTTTCGACTAAGTAAAAACTAGACAATCGAGATCGAACACGAATGTAAACTCTCAGAAGAAACATAGCTTTTTCTAAGATATCCAAAAATCAGATTCTCTATACTCATGGTTCGTTCTCTTTTATTAAAGGTTCATGTTTTATGCCTTCTCTGAGAACATTTCTTTTGAATGAAAATACACAAAACGAGAGATAAGCTAATTGGGTTTTGTATGTAAACAAATGAACTGCTAGAGTAATCATCGACAAGTTTTGACGTGTAATGTTTGTAGAGATTTTGAATTGTAACAAACATAAGTATTCACTGTAAAATAGTATACTGACCTGTTCAAGCATAACGCTGAAACATTTTTGACACATTGCTTTTCCATTATCTTCACAAGCGTGAGAAGTATAAAGTTTTATCATGATGAAACTCTAACAAATAAAAGATTCTTCTTATTCAGGGCCGCTTATAAAACTCGAGGCTTTTTGAGAAACTATTTATTCAAATGGAATGCTTCTAGAGGCAAATTTGTAGAGAATCGAATAGGCTGTCAAATAGGAAAACTATATTGTTTCTAATCTATTTTTGTTGAGATAAAAACTGCAAAAAACAAACGTGATGCTTTGAAACTGTTTGTTCTGAAGGATGAGAGTAAAAGGTAAATACTTCGTTCTGTAGAGGAGGAGATTCTACATCAAAGCGTATACCTTCCTGAGTGTCGTCTTCAAATTGCATGGTTATGAAATTCAAAACACGAGTTTTAAAAATTTTAAAACCTGATTTTCGATACCGAGACCCAATTTTTTTAAAGAAAAAAGACCGCAGTCGTAATCAATGCAAAAAGCTGTATCTGAGATTGCGCTTCGATCAGTCGATATCGAAAAACCAAAAATTTTGAAAAAGTTCATTAGCGAAATGCCGCGTTACATGGACAAGCAGATATACAAAAATAACGTCAGAAAACCAACTCCTATTCAACACTTATTTGTGAGATTTAGTTCGACTAAGTTCAAAAGTGAATATGGATGTAAGTGTAGAATGAGTAGCATTCGAATAATAATTTGTGATAAATATTGAAATTTAATGTATTGTGCGTTCCTGTATTTTTGATCTTGCAGTTTCGATTACTTCTCAGAGCTAATTTCTTGAACTGTAGTAGAAAGAAAACTTTGGAAGATAGAGGAAATCGATATGCTGCGTAAGTTCTTCAATGTGTTCTTTGTGTACATGATGACAAAATATATTTAAGAGCAAAAATATAATTTAGTTCCATATTCGAATTTTGTAATCTCTTACTTTGTTTTTATTACTTTTTGTTCGTATTTCTTCATGTCGATTTTAATTTCATGTTTGATGTATTTTCAGCATAGAATCTAGAAACGATAACATTTCGTTAATATTATACTTTATAAATCCATAGTATTGCTGCTTTTTTATGTATTGTACTCGATTGAATATGTTAATTCTTTATTGTGTTAGCTTCTAAACAGATTAATCTGTGGGAAATGTTTTTATTGCTCTAAATAAACTCGATACAATTTCAGAATACTATGTGTTTGATCGATTAAATTATCTCGATTCTGTTGAGATTTTTCATTAAGAAAATTCAATCATTTCATTTGTAAGTTGTAATGATTTTTTTAGCATTGTTTTGTGAAGCTATTAGAAATTACAAAATGGATTGTTCACAGAAACATGTCTTGATAGTAAGAAGTATCTTTAGATCATCAAGATTTAGTCATTTTCTAACTGTGTTGAAGAAGAGACCGAAAATTGAACCCGACTTAGAACATCGATGTCTTTTGCTCATTGCGCAGTTAAAATGCCGTATTGAGAAGTCGATTTTCTTTTACAAGTTCATTTTTCTACGAATTCATTTACATGTCCAATCAAGATACAATATGAAATAAATATAGACTAGCCGAAGTATGGATGAGAACAAAGAAGATCAATATGCATAGTAGAAAACATTATAAGATACTCAAATAACCTGATGCATCGTAATGTAATTGGATTCTTGTTCAGTAGTTAAGCTCATTATGAAACGTTTAACTAGTGGATTTCAAATCGGAAACTATTGTATTTATTTTGTGTACAGTATGACTGGTAGATTATAATTCTGATGTGAAAATCAGACCAATTTTATAAAATGGATTTTGAAGTAATCAAGGACATACCCTCGGATATTTAAGAAAACCTTACACAACTTAGCAGGAAGTAAAATACATGCAAATAATTAATATTAGAGTACAATATCAAGTGTTCAAGTAAAACAAGATAAAGGTAATTTATCGCAAACATCTCTATTAGGCAAACTTTTCGACGTGTCCAGATGAAATATCCTAGGATATTTTTATTTTCAATAAGAATTAGTTCAGTCACCATTCATATTTATTTCTCTTGAATTCACAATAGTTGTACTATTGAATGTATGATCATTTTCTGATGATAGAGTTCAGGGGATTTTTATGTGTAATGAAAAGAAATTTCATCAAAAAGTATTAAGAAATTGTTTACGTATACAACTTCTAAGTCGTGTGCTTTTCTTCTTACAATAGACCCAGATAAATGTATTGAGCCTTCAATTTTCGTTACAACGACAAGCATCTTTTACACAACACCAGCATAAACACATGATCAGAGAAAGATCGATGGCTCTCATCAAAATTGTTTCTTATGAATACACTTGATTTTTTTCCATGTCTATACACTTGCAATAGAGTAACTAACTGATGAAGATACAATAAAGTAAATGAATTTACATGAAAGATGGACCTAACTGTCTATTTTACAGGTTCATCGCGAAGAAGTACCATGCAATAAATTCAATGAATTTGCAGTAATTCATATATATTCATCGTTATACGTGCGGTTCCTAATTGCTACTGAAATCTTACGTTTAAATTCTATGGAGAATTGTCATCAGTTTGCAATGTCTTAATTTGATTCGTATATAAATTGCACTTAACTAGATCATAATTGGAAAGTGCTTCGTCCACATTGTACTTGAAAACTTATTTCGAACGTTCATGTTAAATCCCTTGTAATATATGCTTCCGAAGGGTATTTATCTATGTATTAACAATATTTCATTTGCTGCAGCATAGAGATTACTATAGAATATTCTCGAGTCAATTCTGCATTTATTTTTGACGAACAACTTTTGAGATTTATACAGCAAGTGAAAGGAAGAATATATCAATGTAAATCATGGAATTGAGATTAAAAGAAACAGCCTACGTAAATCAATTTTATGACTTTTAATTATTTTCAAACAATAGTAACTTAATATAAGTATGATGTTTCAATCGTTACTATGCAATATCTAACTATCGTGGTAAGTATTAGTTTGTATTTTCATTCAAATTCTATAAACTTGAATATGTTCACATATTCAAGTTGTTTTTTCATTTATTCCTATTTTTAACATTAGGTTGTACATTGTGCAAGTGAAACCATTGAGAAGACAGTATTTTACATCTTTATTGGTTATTTCCATTTTGGACGCTATCGACAAGATTTTGAACTATTTAAGCATTGTTTTATTACTGTTCTCCACCTTGTCTGTCCGACCTTTTTCTATTCATGATAATAATATAACTGTAAGGAAATTTCTCTATACAACAAGCATGTGATTATCACAAGATATCGTAATAATAGATAATAAATGCGTATGAGCTGATTGAATTTTCCTGTAGTTGTTCAACATTAATGGTGAATTTTTCTTTTCGATGATGCTATAATTGTTTGTATGCTCTTTTATTACTTGTTCATTTTAATATTAGAATTGATGATACACGAGATATTTTCATTTCAAAAGCCTTGAAATATGTCTTTCGTGGTAGACGCTCAATTCTTCATAGATAGTGAGGATGAGGGAGGTTAATTGTGATTGGTAGTTACTAAAGTCTTGATAAATTAATAAACACGATACGTAAAGTGATCTCTATTAGTTATTACAATAGAGAGATATCCAAGGAAGCGATTTCACCCTACTAACTCGTACATGTATATTATTCATTTAGTTTTGGTGAAAAAAGGATTGGCAATCTAATATAAGTGACAATTAAGTTTCAATCTAAATCATGTGTGTTTATTGGATAAATTTTAGTGCTGTCGTACAATACTGGTTCATAAAATTAGATCAATACGATGGTAATATTTTTTAAACCAAAGACAAAACAACTCATGACGTCGATTTTTCATCGAAACCGACAGTTCACTCGAGTTTCTGAATATTTAGAATTTAACAAATAATTTAAATGATGATTTAATGTTTTTATGCTAAAGAAAGTTGAGTATTATTTTACTTTAAAAAGTGCATGTATTTGTACATCACTGTGAATTTTATTAGATGACGCCACTAAATAATTCATTGGTTCATTCATTTAATGAAGTTTTAGGGTAAACCCCCTTTGATTAATTCATTTTTTGATAATTAACAACTTTAAATAGTGTTTTTCCATCAAAATATGCTTGATTCTTAGGGTTTTCAATGGGAAATACTAAGGAAAAATGCGTTCATAATGGCAATGACAGCCTTAAAACCCTGAAAGTCTGATGGGAATGCTAAAAATTGCCTTCGTTTTCTGAAAAACCTCTTTCATAGAATATTGGGAAAACATTTGGTTCAAAACTCGAACTAAAAATCTTTTCATTTTCTAAAAGTTAAACAAAAATAATCCTTCGAGGTACAAAAAAATATTTCAACTGAAGAACCTCGTTTAACTGGCAGTTTCGAGCGCCATGAATAATTATGTTTCAGAGCTGCACATTTCTTTTTAACTATTTGTGTTAATTTATCAATAAAAATAAAAGGAACACTTACTTCAATAAACTTCATTGATTTGATTCATGGAATGCAAGTGATGACAAAGAAAGTTTATTAGTTTCTTCTCCATGCTTGCAAAGAAAAATTTGATGTTGAATTATTCGATTTTCTCTTGTCGCTTGATATCTTTTAGTTGAAGTGTCCGTATCGCATGCGTCCATTCTGGAACATTCTTTAATCATGAAAATAAATTCTTTTTTTTACCTTAAAATTTTTAATTACATATTATTCATGAATCCGAGTGATTGTACAGTTTTCAAACGATCAGCTACAAAACTATCTAACAAAATGAATATTTAAAAGACTACGCGATAGTAATACCATGAAAGTGTCTGATCATTATTATGCATTCGTATGTCTGATTTAAGAAATAATGAATCAATAATGTTAGTCTAAAAAACATCTGAGATAATATGTAATTTAAAACAATTTTCGTCGACAGATTGCATTAGGATTTGCTTTTATTCTCGTTACGGCCAAGTTTAGACTATAAATTCATGTATTTATCTATAGGTTTTATATAGTCTCACTGACTATAGCAACTATATGTCATTCAATGTAAATATTATTCATGAGTAATTGCATGACTGTTCTTGCATTTTCCACTTCCTATCATTTCTTACATTATCGTGTTTGGCCAATAGAATCACTTTTTAAAATGCAAATTATTCATTCTAACGATAAAACATATTGACAATGAATGTTTTCGATGTTTGTGTTATTCTTCGTCATGGCAAGATATCGATTCATGATTAAAAAATCAATAAAAAAAGTCGATACTAGTGTACAGAACGAATCATGTTTTTACTATTCAGTACCTTTAAAACGAAATAATTTTTCATTTTTGTGCAATAGTTTATTGTGAATTCGCTGCGTAATAAGGTTGCAAGTGGTAGAGTGTAGAGGGGGGGGGGTGCTACACGATTATTAGTTTGGGACGGCTAATATAAGAAAAATAGAAACAAAATAGAGTATGTATACATGCAACAAACTATAGGATATGATGAATCGAGTTTATGTCATGAAAGGGGGAGGGGCTCAAGGCATTGAACATGATGTCTACCTCCCCACACTTCAGAATTCAATTATGCGGAGCACTATTTTTGGAACTTTCTAAGATTGAAAATTCTCTACGCGCCCCTACGCTTTCCCGTTTTTATAATATTCAGTATGTATTACGGATCATGTATTTTCTAGGTGGAAGTTTTCTTCGTTTTTCGCATACTATTTTATGAACAATTACTTATGATTGAAGTCATAAAGACTCAATAATATAGTATGTTCTTTATTTTCAGATCAAACAGCTAGTGAAGGAAATTAGAATTATTACGGAATAATTTTGTAATGATTAGCCAATCCTATGTGCTAATTCGTCCTTAAATCTAAAATGTAAGAAAAAATGCATTTTACAACCAATACTTTGAAGTTTATGCTCTTTCACTAAAATTTTATATTTGTCTTTGTCTTTCAGATTGGCAAAATAATGGTGGGTTTCGATGCAAAGAATAAAGGTGTTCTTCACTCCAAGTACATTTGTTCACATTGTTCATTCATATTGAGAGATCCTGTTCAATTAACGTGCTGTGGTTATCGCTTATGTAAAACATGCTTACAAGATTATTGTGGGTAAGTTTCATGATTCCATTAATCTGATACTGTTCAATGTTGCTTTAAGAGTAACAATCAAATGTCGTAAATGCTTCGAAGAAATACATAAATCACAGGTTGAACGTTCATGCTCTTCATCAGAATTGAAAGGATTTCTATTTTAGACGAATGACGATCGAGGTCTCCTAAGAGAATTGCAAACACTAATCATTGAATGTCTTCACTGTAATTTTGTCGATAATCTAAACGATTATCAAGTAATGTAATAATATGCTCGTAATATTTCTGCTTATGTGATCATTATTTTTTGTAGAAACATCTCGATCAAGTTCATCGTAATCCACGCTGCAAATATTGTGGTCAACAGTTTGATTCATGTAACAATCTTAATAAACATTCCATACGAAATTGTGATAAAATGATTGTGACATGTTTATTAGAAGACTTTGGGTGTAATGAGCAAGTAAAAAACTTCAACAGTCGTGATCGAATTATCTAACATTGATTTCCATAGTTTCCTTTTTATGATATATCAAATCATTATTCGAATGAACAACATCAAAATTCACTAGAGAAGGTTATTAATCAAATGAAATTACAAATGGAAAATATGAAAAATTCATCAACTCGAATTGACAGTGATCTATTTCAATCAAAAACAACCGTGCCTGCCGATTCTGATACAGTTCTTTTTCAAGAATTATGTGATATACTTGGTATTTCATCAAATGATTTCCATATAGTCAACGATAATTTGCGAGAAGAAGTTAATGGCAAATTGCTTCTATGTCAAACAACTTTGCGAACATTAACACTAGACTTTTTAAAGTCAAAGTTATCCATAGAAGCAAGTAACGATGCCTCAAGTGAGAGAACATTGAATCATGATATGATTATTAAGAATTCAATATTAATGAATGGAAGTTCTGACTGTGTGTTAAATAGTGCAGCATATGTATGGAAAATTACAAATGTCAAAAACCAATTGGGTAAGTACAAGCAAAGCACAGTTAAAATTTAAATTAAGAATGAAGCAAAAAAGTAGATCTCAGTTACATGATTGAAAATCATATATTTTAATTTAAAAACGTACAATACTTTCAAAATTGTACGAATCACAAAATATCGACATATATGACTTGTAATAGTAATTAGTTTTGGATATTACAACAAATTTTTCAATGTTCTTTTATCAGTGTATATTTAGTTTTGTTTACTTGTAGTTGCTGCTCAGTCTGAAAGAAACACAACGATATACTCCCCCCCATTTTACTCATCACCAACTGGATATAAGATGAGAGCACGTTTATACTTAAATGGCGACGGAAATGCTCGCCGCTCACACATGTCACTCTTTTTTGTGCTCATGCGAGGTGACTACGATGCTATTCTAAAATTCCCATTTAATTACAAAGTGACATTTTGTTTGTTTGATCAAACTCCTGAACAAAAACATATCATCGACTCGTTTCGACCTGACATTAAATCCAATAGTTTTCAGCGGCCACGTTCTGATATGAACATTGCCAGCGGCATTCCGAAGTTTTGTCATTTAACAACTATTCGCACAGAAGGAAATTCGTATGTAAAAGATGACGCTATGTTCATTAAAGTTATGGTGGATTTCGGAGATATGCCCGAAACAGTATTGCCTTTTGCTATGCGTCTAAATCCTGGATATCCAGCCAGTGTTCAACAGGCACTGATCAAACAAGAGGAACAGCGACAAGCTCAAAGAAAAACTTAACATTGGTGTATACCAGTAAATGCATCACTATGATGTGAAAAACATGATCAAGAAGGAATCAATACTGGAACTTTTTTTTCACTGAGCATCTCAGTAGTGTACGATTGCTGTAATAATTTAGCTTTTTTCTGAATTTACGCATATCTTTAAATAAAAACTGTTTATTGATATCGAAGATCAAAACTGTGAGATAATATGCATCAGTTCAATCTTTGGTGTAAAATTTAGCATGGCAAATCGGATTTATTTTTATCATCGCGTATAGCAAAGTGATTACAACATGGAAAAGCCATTACATATACGATTAGTCAATAATATACGTCTTTAAAGATCATTTAAAATTACAATATGATTACGAGTCGCTACACGTCGATGATAGCTGATGACGCTCATTCATAGATCCCAAAATATTTTTCACACACGAGCAAACAATGTGAAGTTAAATGGAGTTTCCAAGAAAGTGTTGAAGTATTTGTTCACCTATTGCTTCACAGAAAATAAATCTAAAAAGAGTTCTTTTTGTGTTGCCGTTCTAAATGAATTCAATCAGAGTTTTTGTCAAGGGGGAAACATCATGGTTTTTGGACTTTATAGTTTTCTAGATAAATGCAAGCTTGGAAAATCTAATGGAGAATATCAACAAATAGAAGGCCTGAAGGAGTCCCTAGGAGTACAAGAAAAACGCAGAGAAACTCATTGGTTAGATATGAAATTTTATTAACTGAAATCCCAGCCAAAATGAGCTTTTGGAACTGAAAAAGCTTCGCAAAATTCCAAAGTGACTGTGAGGATATTGAGTTGTTCTCGAATTCATGAAGAGCATCAAGGAGTAGCTAGGAGTACGAAAAAAATTTACAAAACTCCATTGCAACCAAGCGAAATTCTCAAAATTGTACAAAAAACAGTGAAAATGAGGCTCCCGGGAAATAATTCCACAAAGTTCAGTAACAGATGTGAAAATGTTTTATCTGCCACGAATCGACGAACAACACAAAGGAGTAGTTAGGAGTACAACAAAATTTGGACAAAATCAGAATCTACGCCAAAAGTTCATTACTACAAAAACGACGAAAAAGATGTTTCCCCTTGGTTTTTGTTGATAAACGATCCAAAACAATTGAATACTTTAAACGGCGATTTCGAAATAAGATAGAACGTTTTGATATTTCTTTGAAACAACATGTTCCGCAAAATGACATTAATTGATGCTAACAATAAGACAATTCTATAACGCAAAAATAATTGCAAACTCAATTGTAATGAAATAAAATTCCAATGCCATAACCTTAGTAATATAAAGACAGATATGATGAATCAAGGAATTTACTTATCCTGCATAGAGCGAGAAAAGTGAAGGATAACTCATACGAGTACCCGAGCAAATCTGTTCGGTAATCAGTCCCGGTAATTAAAAAACCCTAAGATTTTATATGCGTGCAATTTACTATTGTCAGTTCTGAATCATGTAATCAAGTTTTCATCACAATTCTTTTTTTTTGTTTCTGCTCATGATTTCAAGACTATAAGAAGATCTCAGTGAACTATAATGAGTCAAGTTAGCATTTGTTTTTAGTATGTCCATAGATAAAAGTTAGTCTCTAGGAAACGCTTAGGTGAATATCAATCTTTGTTCGACTTCTTCAAATACGGAATTTTCTGAACTTTTTGATTTTCAGAATCGTAAAAGAATATATCAATCATATTATGGATAGTGTTGCGTAGAAGTTTTGTATTGAGTTTACTCGGCAAACAAGCCTTTCATCTTTAGTTCAATTCAAGCATCAGCTATAGAAAATATTTAATGACAATTAGTCGTTAGACACCTCTACATATACAAATAAGAATACTATGATCCGATCTGAGATTTGTCATATTTAACAAGTTCCGACTGTGTGAGGATCGTACTGCACATCACAAACTGTTGCTTTGTTTTCTCGGACTCGGCTGCTTTGATGCCTTGTGTAGATCTCTGAATGGTATTTTACGATTTGAATGAAATAGATGTTTCATGAAATTATCGGCTCATATTATTTTTCAAAAGATTAGGATAGTTCAAAGAATTGAGTAAACATAAGACAACTTACTGTTTTTTTAATAATTGGAATTGATTTATTATCGCATGATAGATTATCCCACTGATATAATTCAAGTAAAATGTTCGGTTCTGTCTCGTGTCGATAACGTTAGGTAAAAACTGATTCAGACACGTGTATAAGCATGAATACTCGATTAGCAGTATTGCTTTCAGATTATACCTGCGCAATCCAATCAACTGCAATGAATTTCATCCCCTTAGAATATATATAAATTGAACCCTGAATTGATAACCAACGGATAAAGTGAAAAATGATGAATAGATATATCCCAACTATAGATGTGTGAGACTAAACAAGAACATGTGATCGGATTTAAAATAGAAATAAAAGAGGTTTGATACCGCACATGTTTATTGTTGACGAGCTGAAACGAACATTAGGATGATGAAAAGTTATTTTAGATCTAAGATCAATGAGATTGTAAATTCGAAAAAATCCTAATTGACAATCCCACACAAATAGGTAGAATCAGACTAACGTCTACAGTTCCAACTATGTTGCAACAATTGGTATGTGATCATCATCTCGAGAATAAAATTTCATGTTTCATTAAATCAAAATTTAAATTATGCATATATTTTAAATAAATAAGGGGACAAGATCGTAGTCTTATTCATCCATTCATAAAACTTTTTGTTTTAATAGCTCGTATTAACCATGGAAAGCAATCTGAAGTAATGATAATATAGATTCCAAGACCAATAAAAGCCAGGGGAACAATATAATGAGCATATTTTTGTGCAAAATATAAGATTGGTCGAAAGTTAATAAAGAAATAGCAACATACAAGCCAGACAAAAACCATAACAAGAAATATAGCAATGTAAACTGCTATTTGCCAATATGTTGCTTGAGCAAATAGTGGTGTATAAATAGCCACATTATCACTACTATTCGATAAAGTAATACTTACGATTTTTAATATTTGAAGATTGAAGCAATGACTTAAAAGTTTAAGAACTTTTTCTTTAAATTTCCGAGGTGTAGGTACACTGCTGGCACTTGTAGTTTCTTCTCGTCGTATTGTAATTTCAGAAATAATTTGTTCCGTAGTATCATTACGGTAACGAATTGTTTCCAGTTCAATAGTACTAATATTGTCATTAGGAATGACATTATTTATATTCATCGATAATTATCTCAACAAAACCTTTGATACCAAGAAAAATGGGTAAAAATCCAAGAAATCCCAGCATTTGAACAGGTAATGCATATGATATACTGTAGCCAATAAGACTAATTGCTAATATTATTACAAAAGCCAGATATTGACCAATGAAAATATGATGAACTTTAAGTAATGAATTTGATAGTGTTGCTTCTGTAAAAAAATTCATTAAGACAATAAGATCGTCAATATTCGTAGCTATGTAAGAAATGAATGCTGTTCCAATGAATTCACCAATACTTTTATGATTTCTATTGATATTGTTTCTCTGAATATGCAAATATGAAGATAGTCTAAAAATAAATCAAAACAATCAATCAAATTTCAAAATAACATAAATAAAAAAAAAGATATTTTACAATTCTTCAGTTGATTGCATATTGATAGTGACCTAAAAATGAAGGTATACGTTTTACTTAATTAAAATATGAACTCAACATGTGTGTGCAGTTTATTATTCAAATTTTCAAAAATCTCGTTGATTTATTTATTACTCTTCACATAGATAAAAATTTTCGAATTACGATAGCAATTATTAGCCGTGTTCTTTTCTGCAAAAGAAAGAAAATATTGATTCGCATGATAAACAAAGGCTATACGAAATGAAGCATCATTGATATTTTTATTGTATATACTTACCTTTAATAAAAATATGCGACAATCGAGAAAAATGAGAAAATAATTGCGTGTCATCGTCGTCATAAAAAAAGGAGAACAGCCAACATATCAATTGATCGATTTCTTATTTAAAAATAAAGAACATGTTTCTCATTCGAATGCATTCAGATAGAACGGTAAAAAGCATAAAACTCTTATTGAATCGATCGTGGATCTGCCGTCTGTGAATACTGCTATTGAATGATTTTACTAACGATTGAATTGATATTGGCTAATTCTTCTATTCCCACTTAAATCTCAACAAAAGTTTTGAATACATTTCTGAAAATTTTATAAATCAACTAACGTTAAAGGAATCTATTGCATGTATAAATATTATAGTAGAATGTGTTGTCTTTAAATCATTGCAATTGTTAAGGGCTAGATTTGAAGTAGAAATGAGTAGATAACAGCGGGTTGATATATCATGGCTAAAATGAAATTAATTTTAAACCTTACAATTATTCGACGATTCGATGAAGTATGTCATCATTTTCAAGAATAAATAGTGAGTTCGATCGGTCATATAATGTAATTGGGGTAGTTTAGAAAATAGATAGAGTGATAACTCTCGAGAGACCTAAACAATACGTTATATTGGGCAAATAAACAAATTTAATGGTGAACGAAACCAAGATTAAGTTACTAGCCCAAATTCCCATACGATCTTTGAGATCTATAAAAATCCATTATCTTCAGCTGTTTTACTTGGTGAATGGATTCTTCACATATTAATATCAATCCAATACTAATGAACACGACTGTGATTATAAAAAGTGCAACGATTCTCTTCATTGAAATCGCTATGATACACAATCTCCTTTTTAACATTATTATTGGTCCGAAGAAAACCACATTGGTATCACTTGTAATTGAAGCTTTTTAAATCAGATTTAAATTCATTAACTAAACGTTTCTTTTGAAGTCCACCAAGACGTGATTAATGTTTTAAAACTTGTAAAAGCATCTCGTTTCTAGCCATTAACATCGTAACTGTCGGTTGGTCGAATTGTATGTATGCAAGCATGTGTTACATCTCACTCCAAGATGCAGATACTTAATCTTTTTTTGATAATGTTTGACCAAAAATTATAGAAGTCGAGAAATCTGAATCTGAAATCAGTTTTTCGATATTCGATGTTCTAACGTTCTTCAGCGGATTGCCAAAATTTTGTATTTAACTCTGCTATTGGCCGTTTTCTTGAAGATGGGCAATGATGATCTGTTAGAAAAGTATATATTCATCAGATATAGACTAATCATGGTTGGTTTTGACCAATCGAATATCCACTCATTTAAACAACTCACAAAAGAGGATAATCCAGGCTGAGGAAACACATAGAAAGAATGTCTATCGTACGGATCCGAACACTTTTATAAAGTTAGAACTGTTTTTGGTAATGAGTACATTGAAAAACGTTTTGGGCAGTCGTAAAGCATTCAGGAAGTGCAGTACAGGGAAAAAATAAAATCAGATTTTTAATTTTATTGCATGTGAGTAGGCTGGATTAGATTAGATAAATGTCAGTTTGGTATGGAATTTTAGAGACAATTTGATTGAACAAATGCATGGCACAAACAATCATAGGGGCATAACTGCCCTCACTGAAACCAACACTGAAGTATATAGCGACATCCACGCTTATATACACTGCCTTTTTAAAATTAAACAAGAACGCTGTCTATGACTGTCGAAGAAGTCTTCTGTATCTAAACAGATGAACAGTAAGTTTTAACTCAAGAGACCCCAGAATTACTTGTACCAGTTTTTAAATCGAATTATTTGCCAACTACCATCGGTATCTATCGATTTGCTGAAAATAAATTCATTTCTCTCAAACAACCAGTTTTCATTAAGTCATATTAATTGTGATGTGTCTACATGTGAAACTTTATGGGTTGTAAAATTATTCTTATTAATTTATCTCACTACAAAAACAGAAATGAAGTTCAATCAATTCTATGCAAAATAGAACAAACGAAAACTTCTGGTTTTATTTACTTCTCTGATAAAAAATGATTGATTCTATCTATATTTCATTACCACCTATCGTATCGTTAAAACCATTTCTGAAGGAAGAAATTCATAGAAAGGTGTGACAATGTCTTGAAAAATCATGATTGATTGTTAATTCATTAGTTTTAGTTTTTAGAATTATCCTGAAATAGCAGAATTGGAGTAAATGAAAGACATCTATCTATTTTGATTAACACTATTATGTGTGACACTGTTCCTTTCGTTTTCGTACCAAAAAAATCAACATATACCGCCTCTAAACAAAACAAGCTTTTTTCTATCATGGAAATAGTACATTGAGTACAAATGGAACTTCACGTAGAAAGTATTAATCACCAATAGTAAGTTTAATTTCATATTCTTTTTGAACTTGCTCGTATTTTTGAATATCATCTGGACAAATTGTTAGATAAGATTTCAATATTAATGCCAACATTAAATTATCGACTGGTTTTCTACTAGTTAAAGAGACCTTGCACAATTAGATACTCAACAAAAGTTGCATATTCAGATTGATCTTCTGTTAAAATGACGAATTGTGTGTATGAAAATCACGTGCACCCCCATCCAAATACGGACACCCGGTCACTTGCGGCCATCATAATTATCGACGTGGAAATGATCCACATAGCAAATAGCTACCTTAACAAGCAGAAGCGACGGTACGGGTAACTCTTTCATAGACACAGAAAATACAAAGTTGCATTATAAAAACTTTCATATCGATGTATTCTTTAATTCAAAACATTTGTATCATGAGAACCTCGATCGAAAAATATCGAGGAGCTGATTTCCTATCCGTTTCCGACTCAGTCCTTTTATTTTATAATGTTTCAAAATGATCAGATTTTAGCATCATCATCATCAATTCTTTAAAACCTAGCAAACAGGTTTATTATTTTGAAACTTCTTCCATAGATTGTTTCCAATATTCAGAAACTATCCGTTACAATGATGGTAACGATAAGCTGCATCCCAATAAGTATTCTTATTATCAGCAACTAAAAAATTTTAATTTGCTCAATAGACCCATGATGCATCGATATCATAGATGTCCATAGCGGTGCGACCGCTGTAGCGGCTAATAATTTTAATAAGACGTCGCGACGTGGTACGTTTTCCTAAATTATATCGCGGTGGCTGCGCTACAGCGACTGTTTATTTATTTACATCGTCGTGGTGCGGTGCGGCAGCGTTTGAAAGTTTTGAAAAGAAAATTTCCATTTTTGTATCGAGAAATCCATAGACTTGAGATCATTATTCTAACATAATTTGCATCATAGAATTTTTCTCGGTCAGTGTAGTCTTATATCTACGTATTTCTGCATTTAAAACAAACACAAGTGTTATTGGAAAACGACTGAATGATGATAGTATGTCAGAGCTAGTTACTATATGTTCCTGAATATATTTGTGATTTCGTTTTACTTGATATATACGTATATCAATAGTTAATAATATGTAGCCAGATAGTAATTTCAGGACTGTTATGATGGTCCACTAATAAATACTAGAATCTTTTTGATCCGAAGTTTCCTCTACTTTATGTGCACAATATTGCAACATTGGTAAATTTCTTTCAGAATTTTTCATACAGTGAATGAAACAATATGCTTTTTTTCATTGATTATACTTTGTTTATATCAATCCAATGTTTGTTTCTTCTAATTACGTCTGCGTTAATGAGTTCTTATAGAGTTGTTTAAACCTCAACGTTTAACAAGTTTTACGACCTTAAGGATTTCCTTGTTGGAGTTTTCACATTTTACTGTGACATATGACTTAAGGTACCATACTACTAGATAATTGTTATGCATATAAATAAACACGTTACTGGGGGTGGATATCACAAGTGTGTGTACTTTGTTTTTCTCGTTAATTAGAAGCAAAGAAAACCAAATTCAATGAAAGTGATTAATATTGCTGCTTTCATTATTGACGATAGAAAAGGATCAAAAACTATAAGTTTTTATTAAATTTTGTAGCAATTATGATACTTGTGCATAGTATGATATACAGATTAGATTCTTTTGAAAAATAAGTATCGTTTTATGAAGTTTTATAATAATAACTAGAATAAAAAAGTTTTCTGATTTTGCAAAAAAGTGAGAGAAGAAATTATCATCGAACTTATTACCATGCAAGTAAGAGATCATATTATCTTGGCTTTCAATTCGTACTTTACATTATTTCACTCATTTGCTACTGTAGACTCTGTTAATTATTTTCTTTCTACCAGGTTTAATATCTTTTTGGAAATAATCCAAGATTCCATGTGATCTTCTATTTTGTAATTAGTAATTGAATGTTTACAATCCAACTGAAGCTTTGATAGATTCACGTTTTGTCTCACACTTTATTACATGCAAATTTTGTAATATTTATTTTCTTATTTTGGGAAACAGAACGTTGTGAAGCCTACCTTTTTACATAGCGCCGCGGCAGTATTAGAATTTTTTCTTAGTAAGCCACGCGGTGCAGCAGCGGCGCGGCAACTTGCCTTTCTCATAGTGTTGCTGCATGGTGGCGGCGTGGTATCAACTTTTGGAAAACCATCACGACGCGGTCGCGGTAGACCTTCAATCGCGATGGACATCTATGGATCGATATCTACGTGCTCTTTATAAAAATAGACGTTGATATTTCTTGACAAATCGAAAATTTGAACACGCACTGGAATAGATTCTTCAGAGTTCGATTCAACTTCTTTTGTATCAATAAGTTTTAATTGATTTATTCTTGCATCTTACATAATTTCTGAACAACATAGACACTATATGGATAAAATAGAACTTGTTCTTCTGAAAAAATAATATTTTTTAATGTCACTACGATGTATCCAATCATGCTTTCTTGCATCGATTTCAAATGTACAGTCACTAAAATAATGTGCTACATCTTTGTTTCTTGATGTGCAGGTAAATTCTGGCCACGAAAATTGCAAGCCTAATTTGTATTCTTATTTCGAATGTTTACTATCGATATATTGTCCACGATAAACTTTAAAAGATTCGTTTTCCTTATTATTTTAAATAGCCACTCGTAACCGATTGATTAATCGTGCACATTTTTCACTATTTCATAATCAACATTAAGAAGAGAAGTACTACTAGTATTATAACATTGCTCAACTTCTTCCTTTCATTTCGAAAAGACTTCCTTTTCTAGATCACAGATACTATTTGTTGTGATTATTTCACTATAACATGGACGACGAAATGCTGTTGATAGAGAAGGTGACATCCTTCATGAAAGTTTTCGATACTACGTATATATCGTCAAAGTTAGTACCTTCACGGTGTGACAGCCGGTGTATATGCAGTTCTTCTTTTTATCGAAAGATACACACACATCCTCTCGAATTTTGTGCATAATAATAAATATCTCTGAGATTTAAAGCAGAATACTGGAAGTCAAACTGAGGATTTTAGAAGAACCGATCGAAAAAAATTATTTCGACAAAGGTCGATTTTTGAAAGCAAGAATTCCGATTAGCAGATCGGTTTTTATTTCTAATATTTACAGATTAGTCTGTTTTCTCGTTTGAATCAATTTCACCTTCAGCTGCTACACCACCTTTGAATAAAAGCCACAAACCAAACCCCAACTCACGAACAATCATAGGTAAGCTTATAAATAATTCAACTCTTTCTTTATAGTTTTTGTAGTTCGGTAATAGTATATTAGCAGAATGGCTGGCGATGTAACACAAAGAAGCGATGATTAATAAAATACCAAATATTTTGGGAATATAGCCAGACTTGAAAACTAAATAACCAAGGACGTAAAGGTGGCATCCAAAAACAACTAATCCAATTGACCAAATATTATTAAACGCATTTAAGAAAAACGTTACCAAGGCATTTAACTGACTTGTTTCAAAAACAGATAAATAATTTGCACCATTCAATAGTAACACAAAAAATACAAAATTTAATAGGGCGATTCCGAAAATTGCTGAATAGACAAGCCGAAGCCAAGCAGTAAGCAAGGAAAGATCTTCGTTTACTTCTTTGAGAAAAATATGAAGTGCCCAAGCCGCCAACACATCACAGATAAGCACAACAAGAAAGCTAAAGATGCCAGCACGAAATAGCAGCATAGAAGACTTAATACTATTAGCTGTTAAAGTTGTATTGTTAGGCGCAATAAGATTTTTGAGAACAAAACCATATGCAAACCCTGCAAGAATCGCCATAATTAAAATTGAAAAACCGGCGACGGATGCAGCGGTACGTCGTGACACATCAGGCATTGTGTTGTTAATTTTTAAATCTGATTAATATTAATGTTCTAAAACAAATGAACACAATTTCTTTCTTAAATTATAGTTTCACTGACTTTGAGTAAGAAATGAAGAGTGTCACAATATATTATTCTAAAAAGGGCGAACGCATAAGAAGCATTTGGCAAAAGGTGAGCAGAAGTGTTCATTTCACATATTTGAAATGGATGTAATTCCTGTTTGATATATATTTAGGGCGAAAAGAAGGAATATATGAGTAATCTATGCACGAAAACAGAAGTACACACGATGGTAGTTCTTAAGATAAAATTTAAGTTCATGGGCTATTTACTAGCAGATGAGACTATTGGTCAGTCATCGGTAGTAAACGATGCCTAGTATACGAGACGCGTAAAGAAACAAATAGCAAACGACATTTGGGTGGAGCGCTAGTGCTTGAAGTATACCAGAGGTTTTGAGGGTCGTTTATGGGGGTGGTGGGTACAAACCGACGTATGATCATTTTTAGTGGCGTGGCAACGATGGGGGGGCTGTGGAGGATCTATGTTACTCTGCCAATTCCCCTTTCTGCCAGTTACGTTCTGCCAATTGGCAAAAAATCATGAGACACAATGCCAATTACAAAGAACTTTTGGCAATTGGCAGAAATTTTGTGACGCTCTGCCAATTTTTGAGTTGGCGGAAAGGGTTTATACCGCATGCAGGGATATTGCAACCCACCCCGCGTAACGCTTTTCGAGATATCGGAAAATGGCACAATCAAATTCGGAAGTAAATGGACCACCTGTCGGTGGTGATTTTTGAGGTACACAGAAAGGTTTTCGATATCGTTTGGAACAAAACATTTTCGCCGCCTATAGTGGTGATGATTAAAATCAACTCAATTTTTTCTGACATGGGAGTAGACTCAGCTGTTTGGCTTTCACCTCTCTGTAAAATCGCTACTTCAGGTGATTATTACCTGTGTTTGACTTGCACATATTTCTTCGCTCTGCCATTCGATAGATGATTTGGAGATAGGTTTGAATCATTAGGAATACCCTAAAGAAACTTCTTAGAAGATATATACACCAGGCGCTATGGACTATGCAAGGATGCCCGGGTAGATTTCAAGAAATCAATATCACAATTTGTTGATGCCTGATTTCAAACTACTTTTTGAATACAAAGATAAAACATGATTTAAATTTTTTGTTGCAGAAACAAATGCAGCATTTGTATTACGAAGGATTGTCACGCTAGATAAGTATCACAAGAATTTTGGTAGGTACTATTTTCTCGTTCAGATCTCGAAGATGAGACCTCCAGCGACAATAGATAAGAAATTATACACAAGTCAAGACAACTCTCAATACTCTGCTCAGAGGAAATTTTTACGTTTTGATGAATTCCTGCCTCAGTTGCAAATGTTTCCCTTCCGCAGAAGTGACTTTTTTTGTATAAGCAATATTGGGTAGGGGTGGTACATTTACTTTACATTTCGTCAAGGTAAATACAGTAAAGTAAATACTTTATTTAGGTATTTACTTGTAAATAGTAAATACAGTATTTCCGTATGTGCTTTTTAAAGTAAATACGAGGTCCCACCCCAAGTATTGACAATTTGTATGAAAAAAGCTTACAGTTCTAATGAAAAATGTCTTCGTTTCTGTCAATAAGTTTTGGAAGCAGCCAATGCTCCCTCTCCTGTAATAATTTTCCGGCTACGCCACTAGTCATCTATCAGTTACGGTGTTGTGTGACGATATGAAGATGAATCATGAATGTGCAATCAGTCGTAGTTAATAAAATATATGAAAAAACTCATCCTCTGAATCGTTCCAATCAGGCTGCTGTATAGAACAACGTCGGTATTGTGTATGACAATATTGTTGACTACTCGAAACCAATTGAGCTTTATCAAAAGGTACAGAGAATAAACTTAGAGGTTATTTCATCGAATAACCATCAAATTAAGATAAAGAACAACAGTATTGCCTTTGTGAAACAGAAAATGTAGTTAAGTTCCTGTTTATTTTTCTCTGCTCTGATTTCTCTCGATCAGATAAACTTGCATTGTCGATTGATTTTTCACTCTTCATGGCCTAGTTTCGCGTACACATACGTGAGAGAACCCGACCAGTGTGATTGCCTTAAGCCTGTAAGAGTTCACACGGACGCCTAGCCAGATTAATCTGGCACGGTTCGTTTGTAATGGCCTCAATGGAGTGCACTGTTTGGGTGAAATTTAACGTTCCCTCAATATTGTCTTCTAACTGTGGCATCGTCCTTGCTGGTTTGTTGTTGATTTGATGTTCTTGCTTGTTGTTTTCTTTTGTTCTGTTTGATATTTGCATATAAACGTGTGTTTTACATCTAACCAACACGATGAATAATATGAAGAAACTGAATCAAGCGTAAAACCATTCGCGCTAACTACTCTTCTATCAGAAATCTTCAAACTCTTGTTGTTACTACGTACAAATATATCAAGCAGTCTATGTAGATAACAAGATTTTATACTGCAATAGATCTCATTTGAAGTCCATACTGTCAAAAAGCAATGGTAAATGTGTGGTTTTGACCTTTGTGAATACATTATACCCATGTCTTTCTTCGCATCAGAACGAATTTTCCAGCAGATACAGAGCTCGGTTAGAAATAAGAAACGATGTAAAGCAAAAATAGGTCTTCTTCTGATATCGAGCATAAATATTCTAGCTGCAGTCAAATACCTTGTCATTAAAACCAAAGAAGTGAAAATTTTAAGTGCAGAAGATCAAAATGGCTATTTTTGGATTCAAAACTGTTTTAAGCGCCTCCCCCCCCCCTCGAAAACCGATCTCCATAATGGAACATGGTATGATGTTGAAATTTTGTACGAATGTTAGTGTTAGTCAGTCATGAATGTAGAAACTATGTCAGCGTTCTATTTCTTTGTTTACAGAAGTTATGATACTTCCAATGTATGCATAAACCGTATTTTAAGGGTTGTCGCATTTACAACGAAATTCTATCAAAGTCATTTCAAAATTCTAATTCGATTCTGTTTTTTATTTTGCACACAACGCTTGGGACTAGGGCCCCTCGTGGCCCTTTTTTCGAATTTCTTCCTTCTTCTATTTTTATGCCTACATGCAGTTAAAAGATTTCTAGAAATTCAATAAAAAACCTAAATTTTGTTAGAAGTAAAGCATTCTTTTCATCATCTAAAATCTTTCTGAAAAAAACAGCCACGAGAGGCTCTCACTGGAAGTATTAGCTTTCAAGAAAACTGAAACATCTGAGGTTATCCATTGATTATATAGAAAATTTTTGCAAATGCTTTGTGAAAATCCTGTTTTGAGAAAATTTTAAAACAAAGTTGATGAAATATTTTTTAAGCAACAATAAAACATAAAAGGATATAAACTCAGGCATATAATGTATTATTTAAAACATCTCGTGAAATTTAGTCAAATAACCAATGATGCTTTGCATAATGTTGTATATTGGGTCATCTTAATCTCTATTCTTGTGATTACCATATGCTATCAATGTACAATAAAATTGGCGAACTCTTTCATTCTGTTAAGTGAATTTTGACTACCAGAATTTTATTAACGACCGAGTTGAATAACATGTTTTAGTGAAAAATATTTTTCATTCCAAAAAATGAACTCTCAAGGTTTTATTCGAATGGAAAATATTTTCCCTAAAATATATGTTATTCGACTCAGTTTTTGATTTTGATTCCAAATATCACATGTATTTAGCTCATAAATAAAATCCTGATAGTGAAACTTGTTATATACAACTCGAATTCGTAGCATATTTCTACGGATGGCGAAAAAATTGATTTTTTTCGAGACATTTGTCTCAAAAAGAAAATTCTAACCAGCTCAGTATATGCAGATTTTTATGGAGCATCTTTCTGTAACAAGATTTATCTAATTATAACGGCCTAAAGTTTCAAAATCCCTGGCGAGATCTTAAAAAAATACATTTTAGTAGGGAAAATGCACTGTGATGAGAAAATTCTCGTTTCTCTGTCAGTAATTATTCAATCATCGAAAAAAATTCAGGGCATCTACAACTTGGTTTACTCTATCGAACTACGACAATGAAAATCCACTTTTTCAGAAAAAAGATCTGAAAGTTACATTGATCATTAAAGTATAAACTTCAAGGAACTCGAGAATATTTTTTTCTCCTTCTGTAATGTTCTGACGAAAAATTTCGAATTATGAAGGGGGGGGGGGCACTTGAGGGATTGCGAATAAGTCTTCTATAGTTCCTTGTCTCTACTTACTTGTCACAAAAACAAACGACGGAGTGAATGTGCGTCACGTTTTTATCAAATAATCAAGAGAAAAAAACGCCGCGTCGTTTAGCTTTTACTTTCACAGGAGAAAATTCGAAGGTATATTTGTGCGTCGTCAATTTCTCAACCCAAGTAAGCAAAAGATAAAGGAAGACTGCCGATATGTCTAGTCCAAAATGTCCGCGAAACCCAACAGGTCTAGCCTGAAACGTCTTGTACGTCGGTCAGGACTAGTCACCGTTTGGAAAAATGTCCTTCGAACACGTCTTGAATAGGCCAGAATGCCTTCGGACCCAGTCACATCTAGTCTATTTTGTCATTTTACACCGTCCAGACTAATCAAAGGACTAAAAACAGCCGATGAAAGGTGGATTTGAACATCTCACCCGACAGTTTTCAAAAAATGACGGCCATCCTGACGGCAGACAAGGACACTGAGATAGACGGACGTCAACCCAGGTCAAACAAGCACGACCGTAGACGACCGTATACGGAGGAATACGGCAAAATACATGGTCCAGTATTACGATCGTATATCTCCGTGTCGTATACGGGGGAAATACGACGATATACGGAGAGAAAAACGATCGTTTACGGTCCTCGTATACAAAACCCGTAAACGGTCGTCTACAGCCGTATACGAAGTCCGTAATCGTCGAACTGGGTTAATTTATGTCGTCTAATCAACCGATTGACTCCGCGTCGTTCACTAGACAATGGGAAATTCATCGATGTCAAACGACTTCGATTAGTCTGAAATGCCCTTAATAGTAGTCAGGACTAGTGCGAAGCGTCATTTGCACGCGTCATGGCAAGTCCTATTTTAAAGCGCGCATCACCCATCCTAGTCTAAACTAGTCTGAACACCTCTAAACAATCCACTTCGTTTGCACTCAATTGCGCTACCTTTTCGTTTACACTGATCAATAGGGGAAAGTAAAAGAAGCGGACTATGAGTAGAAAAAGTTTTCAATATCTGCATCATTTCTTAAAAACAATCAGCTGATCATTATAGGCATTTAGAACATGGACTAGATGGTAGAATAGCAATCATTTCATTGCATGTTGTGTACTAAAACTCTCGTAGATTGATAATTAAGCATGAAGTGTTATATAAAGATTATAGATTATATATTGCCTGCATTTATTTTATATTGAAATGATATCGATTGTTACCGGTATTATTAAGTATTTTTATAGCTAGAAAGATAAACAGAGTCAACCATAATGAACAGTGAGATCAAAGATAGAGAATATGATTTTTGAATCTCCGTCTTGATAAATCTCATTATTTTTTATATTTTTATTTCTTGAAAATGTAAGTATATTGAAGCATTTAAAAAATGCAGTAAATACAAAGGACAATATTTATCTTGCAGTGAGGAGTGGTAATTTATATATTTTAAAATTATTATATAAACTAAATTTAATTAAAAAAAACCAGACATAATTTAAAGCTTTTTATATCATAATTTTATTCTGTTTCATTTTAAAATAAAATTTCTATCTTGAATTCAAGAGTAAATTTAAATTGAGAAAAGTTGAATAAATTGTTAGGTGAAGATAGTGATTTGAATTTAAAGTTAACCTAAACCGTAATATGAAAAAATCGAATTTCTTTTCAGTATAAATAGGTTTTTAATTTCGCATTTATAACTTATTTTTTTAAAGCAATTAATTGCTACTAGTTTATACTAATTAAAAGACACTTTCTCAATAAATATAAAACTTTTTAAATTTATTTTGTTTAATGTTGCCTAAATAATCTCGCATTCCGTAAAATAAAACTTTTTATTTATATGAGAACTTATAAAACTTTGAGAAAAATTGTATTAAGTAGCATCTTAGAATGATTATGAACATGTAGAAGTTGATCTCTTGATCATCTGGCTCAATGGTCCGAACGGTGGGTAAGTGATATACCAGTATTCATGTTCGAATCTAATCTTCATCCTTATATAATTCCATTTAGACTAGTCCGGACTCGTCTAACGTGAGACTAGAGCCAGTCCTATGTATCGTCTCTGATGTCCTTACTTTTTCAATTTTATATTATTTTCTGATGGGCGTCCCTGTCATCCGTCCTGACTAGTCTTTGTCTCAAAAAGTCCTCGTCCACGACTAGTCTGCATATAAGATAGTAATTTTGTATATAAACAGACTCAAAACCAGTCTCAGACGGGTCTCCTTTGATTAAAGGACTAGTCTTATTACGTTTAATGACGATCTTCAATTAAAGTATCAGGACGTATGCGTATGACGGTCAGAAATTCGGACTAGTAAAGGACTAGTCAATTTTGAGACAAAGGCTAGACAGGACGGCCCCACATGTCTAGAAAAAAGACTAGTCAGTTAGCCCGTCTTTTGCTCACTTGGGAATGATATCGTACAGAACACAAAACATTTTTAACTGGCCACGTGGCAGCTGTAACAGATTCTTGGTATCAAATATCGTGTGGGTCGAGATACACCTTACTCTTTATTTAATAATCCAACAATCTACTCTTAAAGCATTTTTAACAGTGCTTTTATAGTATCACTCAAGGAAGAGTCGTAGCTAAGTAGATACTCTTGAATGAACTTAGATATAGCAAGAAAACTATTATGAAGGTAAGAACAAAACTCATATGAAGGTAAGGATGAAATAACAACCAAAGTAATCTGAAGGTAAGGATGAAATAACAACCAAAGTAATCTGAAGGTAAGGATGAAATAACAACCAAAGTAATCTGAAGGTAAGGATGAAATAACAAAGACAAAAGCAATACGGATGTATGACCATAGTAAGAAGGAGAGAAAGGTGTTACAGTATCATAAGCGTCTACTGGTTAGTAAAAGTAGTCACTGACATATAATAACTTCAACGTATTGTTCCAGAGTTTGTAAGCATGTCCTATGAGATCCGTCATAGATTTTGCGTGCAAATAGATCACAATGATCACTTCACGGTAGCATAAGATGACAAATACGAATTTACGAATCTTTTCAGTAAAACAATATTTTGTGTACAAAAGTCTGTCAACTAACATGCAGTATTTTTCAAAATGGGATTACAGAGTCATTGTCCAGCGTGACAAATACGGTAAGATAAATCATGAGAAATAAACTGAAATGATGATAGTTAATTGTTAAAATTCGAAGAAGATTATAGTAACACTTTGCGATTCGTTAACTTTTATTATTTACCCTGATAGTACTATGTTGGCACAATTATAAATGAGAGTGAAAGTGTTTTCTTCTTCACATCAATCACTCACACACCGACACACATGTGTTAGACTAAGATGAAAATGCGACACATTTGCATGCATTTGCACCACAATGACGATAGTTTTTGATAGAGGTTATTACTATGATCAATGCGCTTCACTTTCTGAGAAAGAAGCGATATGGCAACCTACAAATACATATGGTCGGTATACAAACCAACTGGGAAACACGTTACAGGAGCAGTATGAACTCTATGCAGAATGAATAATAATTCTTCACGAATATAATCGAAGTGACGAATACAAAACCTCTATTTCATAACTTCTCAAACGAAAAACTAAAAAGTCTCATCGCCTTTAAACCAACATTTTGAATATACCTGCCTATGGCTACTTGAACGATAGCTGAAACTCTTCATGAGCTGCTTTGAATCTATTCGTCTTTATAAACCTGCCCACGGCGAAGAGTGAAAGAATTGAGATTTCTTGATTTGCTTGATTTTTTATGATATCTATTACTAAAAGTCAGTTTTGGGATCTACGAAAAGTGCGCACGACGAAAGTTGCGCACGGAAAGATGCGCACGAGATATTTAACTTTTGTTTCGTGGTAGAAAATAATCAAAACAACACAAGATACAGGGAAACATTCGAACATTTTGAATCGAAATTGAATATGAATTATGGTGAGAGATGTATAATAGATAGAGATGATTATCCTGTCAAATGACTAACGATTTTTGATCAATCAATAACTGATCCGTTTGATACTTTGTCGCAATTAAGTTAAGCTCATTTTGAGAACAAAATGTTCTCTATAAAAGATCACACAAGAGATCGAACTAACAGAGCTGATTATTCTCTATATTATTCTATCATGTCTACTGCTGTTTAATTTACTACTAAAGAGAAAGGTCGACCGTTAATGTTGGTGAACCTGTTTCAAAGAAAAAAAATATCAACATTTTGACAACCGTTTACAAAATCTCGTATCGAATCCTCACCGCAACATTATTGATCAAATCACGGCTTTAGCACATAATATTACTCTAAATTAGATATCCTCATTAAAGTTATCCATTATAACAATATAATCACTATGATCACGATAGTTTAGGTGTCTATTTTTTTCTCTGTTCACAATAGCCTATATGTTTCAATATATGATTCAAAAAATAAAATAAAGCTAATAAAAATTTTTTTCGTTAAATATTTGATAACGTTTCACACTTCGTGCGCATCTTTCCTTGCGCAATTTTCGGGTTCCCCAATTTTGATGTGTTCGTCTATGGCATGTGCTCATGGCTCATTGGAAATGCTCAGAAATGAAGAAAAATGATGATAAATCAATGGAAATATAGGATTTATTTTCAACTGTATATTTAGAAGATTTCTCTGATATGGAATGATATTTATGTGAATTGTAACAGCTCTAATGGTTATTCAGGGTTCTCTATCACATATTGGTCTTTATTCGCAGCCTTAATACTTCATGAGGATTCCTGGCGATGAAACCAATGTGTTCTTCCTTGCTAACACCTCGAAAATAAGTTATCTGAGAAATCTCAAGTTCGGCCGGTTCAGAAGATTGTTGAAAGATCTTTCAGTCTTGCCATATTTCAATATAAGATAAGAAGAATTCTTATGTGACCTTACTGTTTTCTTGGAATCTAATAAAACAAATAAATAGAGTACGTCCAAAACGAGAGTTTTTCAAAAGTACGATTTTATGCCAGAATATTAGGGTTTTGCTTTTCAAATTGTTCCGTGAGGAATGTAAAAACGGCTTTTTCAAAAACCCAAGATAGACACTAAATAATTCTGAGAAAGAGTGCGTGGACTTTTCATTCAAAAGTAATCATCGTGCTTAGGCGAGACTCAATAGCCAGTATGAATTCATTAATATTTCGATTGGTATCTAGAAACAATCAGACCACTACTGAGGTTATGATTGCAACATTTTCTAGTAAAAGAAAACCTTTCTTCAAAAAGACAATGATATGGCTTAACTAGATCCTGGCATAAAAAAAACGCACAAGAGCATAGAGTATTACCAAAATCATTTAGATTAATCTTGTTTATATAGAGAATAATTAAGGAAAAGTTTTTCAAAATGATTATATTCTTGATTATTGCTTGATTTCTTTATAAGGATCCATCACGATATTATGCTTGTAGTGTCTTCGATTGTTCTTCTAGCTGTTGACGAGTTCGTCGCTCTGCTTCTTGTTTGATCATGGCATGTTGAACATGAGTTGGAACACCTGGATTGAGACTCAAAGCATAAGACAATAGTGTTTTGGGTATGTCACCAAAATCAACCATGACTTTTATGAACATAGTATCGTTTCTGACATATGGATTCCCATCTTGTTGAACTGCTTCCAATGGAAAAAACTTCGGAATACCACTAGCTATGTTCATATCTGATCGAGGTCGTTGAAAACTATTCGATCTAATATCAGGCCGGAATGAGTCGATAACATGTCGTTGCCCTGGTGTTTGATCGTACAGACAAAACGTTACTTTATAGTTGAAAGGAAATTTCAGGATCGGATCATTGTTACCTCGCATAAGTACGAAGAAGAGCGACATGTGAGTACGGCGGGCGTTCCCATCACCGTTTAAATATAGACGAGCTCTCATTTTATACCCAACAGGAGATGAATAAAATGGGGGTGAATATGTTGACGTATGTCTCTCAGACTGCGCATCAACTAAAAATTCAATATCATCAATGAATACACGAAAAAGAGTAGGGACACTAGAAAAGCTTGTTAGCACAGTCCGATTTGCGCTAAAATCTGGAACTCACTTATCCTTAGCTTTATAATGCAAATAGAAAATGTAATATCATGAATATTTTCGCATTGTCTTTCTCTGCTCTCTAAAAAAAAGTCCGTTTCCTAAAGAACCCAAACCAGTTCGGAAACCCTTTCGGAAACCTGGAAAGGTTTGCGAGACGGTTTTTCAAGATTTTCAAACGTTTTCAAGTATACCTTACAGGTGTCCGATGTCTCAGAAACCCTCGGGTTCCCTAAATACCGAATTCAATGCCTTCGAGGTTTTCTGGAATACCTTTTTCTTAATGTCGGAAACCGTTAGGATACTGTCGGAAACCAATAGTACCAGAAAAACTGAGCTGGTATCCGAATGGGTTTGGGAGAATAGCTTTCCGGTTTCCGAAGTCTTTCATCGGAAACCTTATATCTTTCTGAGCGTACTGAGTGTCGAAAAAATATACTAGAATAACGAAATCGGTTTCCATATGTTCTTGAATCTGTTAAAGGTTTCCACAGTTATAAAACACTTGGATGTTTCACAAAACAGTCCATAATAAGTGTTCAAAATATCTCAAATGAACGTTTTAGGCGTTCAAATTTTCTTTCCAAATCTTCATTTCTACCCATTTTTGGGTATCTTTAGTTCAATTGAAATTACTTTTTAGTGTTTATAACCAGCTTAATTACGGGTCACTCACTTATTGATCCCTTTTTCGAATACTGAAAGGACCCTATACTTTTGAAATCATATTATTCAATCTTTAAATTCATAAGAAGTCTCAATTGTGGATTATTCATGATAAAAGATAAATTAAGATCTTGGATAAATAAATATTCTTAGCGAAAAGTTTACGTGATTCTGTCTTTATCCATTGAATTTCAAAACGACGGAAACTCTACACGACCATGAGAGTCTTTAAGACTTATACTGGATTCGACTGAAGAAATTCTGCACTAGAGTTATAAATATATCTGTCTGATTTCTGCGAAATAAAACGACTGAAGCATACAGAAATCATATAAAAAGCTCCTCCTTCGGGACACATCCTAAGATGCAATGTAAAGTAGGATGAATAAATAATACTGGTGAGTTCCATTTAACAAGCGGAAACCTGATGAATTATTCCCAAACGATAAAACCCGACAAATGAACTAAAATCCACTAAGCAATCTACCTGATGACCACGAAAGTACATCAAACGGTAGCTTTTTTTAGATCTTTCCGTCTTGTGATCAAAATAATAACACCAATTCTGGGAAGGAAATTCGAATCCGTTATTACTTTTTCGATCCGAGATTCAATTGGTCAGAAAGCCGGACAATCGCAAATTCAATTGGTGAAAAGTAACATTTTTTATCTTATCTCCTTTCTCCATTTTCATGGAACTTTGCAATAGGTTATAGGGCCGAAGAAATCGGATTTATTATCCTTTTCTCCAATTAAGCTTGTATTGATCAGAAACGTAGGTCGTTGTATGAACTTTTTCTCGTCGTTAAAATATAAGTTGTTGGTAAGGGGCTTATTTAATCATGGCATTGAGCAAATACTAATATCTTATAAAGGCGTAGTATTTATAACGGCAGAATAGTGCAATATTGGAAATTTGGGCGGATGTAGATGATTTCCGTTTTTTTTGTAAGTTATTATTAAGTGTTGCACTCAGTTAAAAGAATCCTTAAAAAGTATTTTGTGTTTTTGATATACTAGGAAAATATGTGTCACTATTGTTAGTATGAATCATGAGATCGGTTATAACTATATCAGTATTTTCACTTAATACTTCTGTCTCATGAAGTCAATTGTCATATCAGTCGCAGAGAAAGTCATTGTTTCTTTTATCTGTGACTTTGCTCCTATGTGTAATGACGAATTCATAATGGTGAGTTCGATTTGTAAAGTTAAAAGCTGATCAACTGTTTCATTTCTATTTAGTTCCGACATTATAGATAAAGAAATAATAATGGCGAATTCGATTTTGAAAATTGAAAGCTTATCAACTACCTCATTTCTATTCAGATTCAACATCCCAAGTCTGTGGTTTCATGAACCTGATACTGTAGGAACTAGTAGAAAAGATGTGGTAGATTGACCTTATACTGTAGAAAAGCACGTGAAATCGGTGGCAAATTGGAAGCTGTACCCATGCCGACAAATTTGCCTAGTTTTTCTAATGAGTACTACCAATTCGCTGTGTTTTACGACAAAAGTAGGTGGAAATCATTGGAAAAAAGCTAGTTCGCGCAGCCCCGTCTGGGCTGAAATGTGGAAATCACATATCTATAGCTTCATATGCTAATAGAAAACACAGAAAATGTAATATGACGAACTGTTTCGCATCGTCTTTCTCTGATAGGCGCATTATTTTTCGTTTTCATTGTTGCTATTCACTCGTTAGTTTCCATTTTTCGTTGTTCATTTTTCTTAAAAACATTTGAAGAAGCGGAAAATAATGTTGTGATAAATCACGATAATAGAATGCTGGTTGCTAGGTCTGTAATGGATTCATACGCTGGTTTCTATAGCATGTAATGGGGGGGGAGGTAATGGTACCTCCGTATGGGGTGGTTGGGTACCCCTTGGTGGGGGGTGTTGGTATTTCCCTATAGGGGGCGTCTGAAAACCCTGGTGGGGGGGGCCAGCTGGAACCTCCTGGGGGGATCTGGACTCAGTGACCTTGTCTGTAATGGGAGGGGAGGGGGTGGGGAGTCTCAAAAACTTCACCTTAAAACTTTCACTCACAATTTTCTTCGAAAATATATGTGAGTTCCACAAAACTTAGGTAAAGTATCCGGAATGAGTGCTGCTATGTTCCAGCGATCATTCAAGTGTTCCTGCAGAATACAGTAACTTGTCCGCATCTTTATCGCCTGCTCTGGCAGGCTCTGGTGTGCAGAACAATCGACCTGGTTTTGTTGCGATCCTGTGGTTCTCATCTCAGATTGGAAACTATGCACCACCGGAAGCCTTTAATCCATTTCCGAGGTTGGTATGCGAAGGAATTTTTTACTTCGTTTCTTTGTTCCGGAAGTCTCGGAAACCCTTAAAAAGTTTCAGATAATAACAAACTTGGCAACCCTCTCCAGGTCTTATGGGATACGGTATTTTCGTGAGAGTGATGGGGTGTCCTATTTTTCGTTTTCATTGTTGCTATCCGCTCTTTAGTTTCCACGTTTGTTAATGTAACATTTTTCTTATTGCAAGCACTGCAACAAATGGTGAATAATGCTGTGATATATGACGACAATATTATACTGGTTGCTATGTGTGTAATAGAGTAATACACTGGTTTCGAGGGCCTGTAGGGGGAGGGGTGCATAAAAATCTTACTCTTAAACATCCACCCACTATTTTCCTCGAAAATATATGTGCGTCCCACAAAAGAAAATTATCGATCGATAGCCTCGCTGATTCAACTCACTGATTCTTTACAAGATCTCTCAGGTATCGCTTTCAAGTATGTGTACCTATGGTATGGATGTAGATTCGTCTGTCACTTGTACTATTCGAAGATGTCATAGAAATCAAATGAAATTTTACTCCATGATGATTTTATCTATCTACATCATAAAATTGTGTCTTATTAATCCGAATACGTGTGATTGCTCAACTTACTCATCTTTTCTTGAAAATTTGTGATCTTCCAAACGAATGTACCATCATTTGAAACGTATTGTAAATCATTGACCTTTTCTTGCAATGATACGAGATCTGTATTTAGGATATCTTGATTTTGTTTCATCGCTTCTAAATATGTCCTTGATTCTTCAACTGATAATTTAACTTTCGATAATTCGTCGGTTAATATCGGAAGCGTGGTTTGAATTTGTAACGATTCATCGCTTAGACGTTTTTCATCGTTGTTCAATATTTCTATACCACCTGTGAGAATGTTAAGCATCTCAAAGACTTCTACTAATTGGTTTGTTTCTGAAGCACCAAGTTCTGCAGTCGTCGTTCGAAGCTGTTCAATGTTATTTTGTTGACAATTGAATTGTGATGATAATTGACGAACAAGTTTGGCAATAGCTTGTTGATGCCGTTCGGTTAGATAATGTTCTTCCATTTGAGCGCATCTAATCTAAGGAAAGTGTATTCTTTAAAACTAATTTCATCTAAGATTTGTGTACCCGCTCATTGCAACCAAATGATTTTAATGAACATTCAACAAGAGATCTTTTACACGAAGAGACTTGGTGTTGATGTAATTCATTAACTGAGGTTAGATGTGTGTTGCAATATTTACATATCAGACTAGAATGATGTTGGTCGAGATGTTCCTTTGAAAGAAAAAATATAGACGACTTCGTAATAAAGAATGCAAAGAGTAATTATACTTGATAGATATTCAAAACGCCACTCCAAGAACAGGAAGCACATTCAATACAGAGTGACCTCATTTCATTACCGAAACCACGATCAATCTGCACCGGTGAAGAACAAATATGTTGTGTTTCTTTATTAAAGCAAAAGAATTTCACCTGAATTTGCGATGATTCTGTTGAGCATTCTGGACATCTGATAACCATTATTTAAAAAGACCTATATGATAAAAACCAAGAATGCTTAAACCTTACAATGAAACTGACCCTTCCTGATTATATGAACATATTTGACATAGCCGATGACCACATTGCATCAATTGAACGGGATCACGCATTATTAATTCACACACAGGACAGATATATTTTGTGTCCAAAGTGTGTTTATTTTTTGCATCAAAACCAGCCATGATTTTTATTTGATATTTCGAAACTGAGTTCACGTATCTCAGAAAATTATTCAATAGATGTGTTTTTGAGAAGTTCAGATAAGAAAGAAAATCTTAAGAAACAAGTGAAACAATATACAATTAATCTAGAAGTAAATATCAAGTCATATTTGACTGTGTATATTCGAACTCAAAGTAATTCGAGGCACTATCAATCAATTGGCCCTTAAACGTTAAGTCATACGTTAAACCACTTACTTACGTATTCAAATTTTTATTGCGAGTGTTTCGGCGTATTTAATAATTCAGTTAAGTGCCATTGAATTGTTTGAATCAAAGATTCAAATGCTACAGCGTGATTTTGTAAAGCAACATAAAAGTTAAAAACTAGAGGTGTGGGGTTACCAATCAAAGTGAAGATAATGCATTGATTTATTTCCGAAGGAAAATTGATTACTAATAAATCTTTATAATTAAGAGTAGTTTCGGTACTAGGAATGCTAATTCAGTTAATAAATCGGCACTAAATGTTTTTTTTGCAATAATACACTGATGCATTAGTTTTACATTTAGTGCTAGCCCGACAGCTCTTTTGAGAACAGATATATAGTCTTTTTAGTTTTAAATTTCCGTATTATAATCTATTTAAATAGACTACGGTTCTAAGTGAAGTAGGCGTTCACACAGTCTAGTGAAAAGAAAATTCCAATATAATTGGTTTCACTGGAACAAAGACATGAGGATAGTCAGATTGTAGTGCGAGGTTTTGACACATTACCTCTCTTGTATTTTTCGCTTAATTTCAATCGAAACAATGAACACCAGCAGATGTTCTATAAATAAATCATTAAGAGGTATCTTCTTTTCGTGAAAACGTACAAATAACTGTTTCGTTTAAAACTCACGTCGTTATCTCAGGAATATATAGAACAAGGAGAACATTGTAGTTCAAGTATCAAAACATGAACGAACAGTTTATATGTTCTTAGAGAATCGAAGTAGATTTTTCTTTCCTCTAGATAATATATATAACTTCTTATCCGTATTGATAAGAGAAACATGGCATGCAAATTAAAAGAACGTGGTTATGTTTGATAATTTTGAAACTCCTAAAAAAGCTATACACTATATCGTGATGATCTGAGCGCATATGTTTCCGAGCTCCACAGCTAAGATTATGTAGCTATAATTTCTATGGCATATGTTTACACTTGATGGTTCCTTTGGATGTCAGGTCGTTCGTTCAGGAGCCAGGAACCCCCTGAAGACGGAATATTTCCCAGTTTCTTCCTGCCAGTTTCAGTGTATTTTCGGCCAGAAAAAGCACCGAAACAAGGAAACAGCATTCTGGCCGGCATTATCCGTACCCTGAACATCCTGGCCACTTCCGAAAACTAGAAATTTCATGGAAATCATTAGGATCATCCAGGAGCCTACGCAAACTATGACAAGTTCCTGCCGGATACAACAGGAAAAAACGATCTTCTGATGAACAAACAACGGAAAACAGTCAGATTCGACAGTCTTCCGACCAGACTTTTGAAGATTATTTATCCTTGAAAAAACAGCCCTCCGCTAGAAAAAGATATCACATCAAATACAAAACTCTCATTTACATCCATCCTAAGTACTGAAATCAGTATTGTACGACATAATATCTTTAGAGACCTTCATCGTTCTTTTTTTCTAAATCCTTCATTTTAAGGGCTGTATCGATCAAATGGATACGCTATCAAACTTCTATGGATTCAAGGGAAAATTTACCATGTGTTCGTAGGATTGTTATTGTTTCAGTGCTTAAGTGTGAATTGCAAGTCTCTTTTATAAAATTTATAAGTCTTAGTTCATTTTGAGATATTTGAAGCATCATTTACCTTGAATGACTCAGCAAAGTCTCAAAACATTTGCGTCGAACATGTGTGCTGTCCTTACACACAGCGTTTTCGGTTCGCAAAAGTCTAAAAGTCTGACTTTTAGGTCTTCGGACTTCAAATTCCCATTTTTGCGACAAAAACAATTTTGGAAACAAATGTATAGTGTTTTACTTGAATGCTTTTCGTTCCCAGGATATCTTCTGGTGTTGTTCGAGGCTTTTTAAAAAAAGAAGCCAAAAGCTGGCTTCGAAATACGAAGTGCTTTGCTTAGTAAGTCGGAGTATTTAGTGCTGTTTGGGAGACGGTCAGGTGAGTTTTTATGAGATCAGTAGGAACGATCAGATCTGGTTAGTGTACTGCATAGGAGTCCGAAACCCGATTCCAACTCCGACTCCGTCGCAGTCGGAGTCGGAATCGGAATCACAAGAAAAAAATTTAGGAGTCGGACTTGGAATCGGAATCGTGAAAAAATATTTGCGGAGTCGGAATGAAAAATGGCACCTGACTCCGAAATTCGATTTGTACTGTGGCGAAGCTGAAGTACTAGAAGATAAAATAAATTGTTTGTGAGTTAACGTTTGAGCTATATTGCAACAAAAATCACATCATCTGACTTTCACTTAGATAGAAGTTTATTTATGAGTATATTGTATAATAAACAAAGATAGATGCTAATTTAACTTTATACTTACATATCCTGTCAGATTATCAAACATTTCATATGAATTAGATGTCGCTAAGCTGCGAAAAAAATGTCGGGTTATTCGGAGTCGGAATCGCATTCCGGAAAACTTTCCAGCAGGACTCGGAGTTGGAAGCGGAATCGAAAAATTTTTTTTTCGGAATCGGGTTGGGTTTAGGAATCAAAAAGTGCGACTCCGCTGATCTCTAGATCTGGTGTGTGTCCTGTGCCGATGGGAAAATTGCTTTATCCGATACCGGCATCCGTTCCAAAAACGGTCGGATATGGATCATATGCGGTTCGGCTTGGAAACATTCTTTTCCGTTGACGTAACCAGTGTAGGAAACGGGAATCGTATCCGTGGATACGTTCTGGTCCCTGGAACTGGTAGGAAGTAAGCCGGAATAGATTTCGGAAACCCGCTTCAGGAAATCATGGTAATAACACTGGATTTTGCCTGTTCCTGTCGTGCGTCTTCTACCTATAATATTATAGATATGCTGACGCTGGAATCCAGTGTCAGCACATTGTATTTTTACAAAAAATAGAAGGTCTTGTGAAAGTAATCTTAACATGCTGTATTCACTGGTATCACAATGGCTATAGATCTATCTGTCAGAATCCAAATCCTCTCTAGGTATGCACCAGTGCCAGTTAACAACTGGGGACTGGGTCCCAGTCGGACTGGTCACCAGTCCGACTGTTACCCCAGTCCGACCGGTACTCCCAGTCCGACTGGGGTTCCAG
>OENT01001243.1:0-51268 GCA_900239685.1 Rotaria macrura | reverse complement strand
GATACGCATAAAAATTATATAATTAATATAACCAATGAAAAACGAAAGAAAAAGATCATACGATTAGTATGATATAAAAGCATTACTACTTCATTGCAAACTAATTAGGAAAGAAGGGACGAATTGAGAGGGGACGAATTGAGAATCAATTAAGAACGATTTATTTATGTAAGGGACGAGTTGAGAAAAGTATTTTCGAAGGGAATCTTCTAATTGACCAATTAGGGACGAATCGAGAGGATCCCAAAGAACATCCATATCGTTGAATGCATTGACTACTAATATTCATTTCAATTAAAAGAGGACTAGCTATGTTTGAAATTATTTTTGATAGGAACTAATCTGATAGACACGTGCGATATTCATAGTTTGATTATGGAAATAAAACAGTACCGAACCATGAAAAAGAAATTCTTCTGAAAAGTTTCTTAAAACATAAAAATGTTTTAATTGATTTAGACGGTAATTTTTTCATCAAATAACTAGAAGAAGTCTGCCGACATTGTACAATGTAATGTCAATAGTTCACGAATAATTAATCTGTTTAGCATCACTATTGAATACTGAAATTACAAAGTCTTTGACATTATATTAACTTTTCTGTTTTAGGAACTTGCAAGAAAGATTTGAGAAAAGATGGCAAAAGAAATCTCGCATATAAGATCTGATACAGTCATATTTCTTCTTTCAAATTGCGACAACCACAGATCTCTATCTATCATAGTTCCTATGAAAAATTATTTAAAATATACCCATTCTTCTTTTAATATGATTCAAATATTAGAGAAACAAATAATTTGTGCAATTCTACATATGTTTTACTTCTCTGCATGGTATATGTATCGTCCAGTGATGACATTCGATGAACCATCTATTGACCTTTAATCCTAGTTTAAAACAAAGTTAGACCAATGATTGCTTTTAGATCAACTAACTTATAACGACGAATCATCATTTGTGATATTGTAACTCTCAGTTGAAAAGTAAGATTCTTAAAAGATTTTCTTTCTAATCCTATACGGATTATAGTATAAGACTTACGGGCTCATTCAAGAATTTGACTTTTCCAACGCAGTTTAAAATAATATTAAGAGATAATGATTTCTTCATTCGATTTGAAAATATTTTCTGATTCTTTTCTTAATATCAGTGCGTACGTGTGCTATGTTGTTATGTGTTCTCGTCATTCAACGCCACATATACACTATGCTCGTACTGTTGATTTTCAAAGATGTTAAACTGTCACATCTACCGTGATAATTCAGATATACGCATCGAAATTTTTTTGCAATACTTTTTGTTATTTAAGTATCAGGTGAACAAGTGTCAATGTAGGATTCATCTGATTGATGATAGAAATTTATTCAACACATACTTACTTGGATTTATTTCTAGATAGATAATGTTGTCTAAGTCAGCTCGAATTCTCCATGTATGGAACCTTTTTTCTGCTCAAGAGAAAAGAAATATTTTCGTATATATTATTGGTATCATGCTGTACAAATTCGGTTTAGAAGCGTTCAACGGAGCGATCGTTACACTGGCAACAAATCGATATGATCAAGATGCTTTCAATTTACAAAAACCGTCGCAAACATTTCAACGAATAGGTCTACTTTCTGGTCTCAATCAAGCATTTCAATGTGTCGGTTCCATTCTCATTGCACCGTTAGTTAAACGTTGGCCAACACGCACAGTTCTAGCTGTATCCATCGTTGTTTTTGCTGTGTTTACAGCTATTTTATTGATTCTTGATGCTGCCACGGGTGGACATATTAAACCAGCGAATTTTACACCGACATATACGAATGATTTCAGTTATTATGGGCGTTATAACACAGATTTAATTATTCCAATTTATTGTATTACTGGAATCGCTTACGGAATGGTAGAATTAATTCGACGAATCATTCCACGAGATATTGTTGGTGGTGATGTAGAGAAATTACAAAGAATGGATTCACTAGTGCACATTTTCTATGAAGTATCAGGTACCGCTGGAGCTTTTGCAACTGCTCTCGGACTGATTCCTCGATTAGGAAACAATTATGCTTTCATCATTACACCGATCTGTTTCACAGCAGCTGGCATCGTTTGGTTTTTTCTCGGTTCACTCAAATTCTCTCGAGCTGAAAGTGGAGAATCGCATGGCAACGAATCGAATTATGTTAAATCTGTATTAAAGAAATTCTCTCTTTTTGGAAAGTCGGTTTATCTTGGTGGTAAACTTATTTTCTCGAAACGACATTTCATTTGGCTGTGGAGTGGTTACTCAATAGCTCTCTACGCCCATCGCTATCTTGAAAATGGTATTGCTCCACAAGTAGCAAAACGTTATATGGAAAATTCTGCTTGGTCACAAATTATTGTAGGTGGATCAAATTTTGGTGAATTGATAGGTGCTTTTGCCGTCTTTCTTTGTGCTAATACTGTTCGTACACCGATGCCCTGGCTTCGTTTAGATGCAATCATGTTAATGATTGTTTGGTATATACCTTTCTTCTATCCTACAATAAATGAAGTCAAGTATGCCTGGATGATGGCTGCCACATTCATTCCAATCTCGTTTGGTTGGGCTGCTGGTGATGTCTCACTTGGTGCATATATTCAATCATCATTGACAAGCGATGGATCTGATGACGAAACAGTTTCTCCTTTAGGTGCTGTCATGGCATTCCTCTACTCTTCTTATATCATTCTCTATGCCATTGCTAATCCACTGCTCGGAATCTATATTGATAGTGTTTACAATGCTCAGAACACGATTAGACCAGCATTACTATATACGGCTGGTGTACAATTTTCAGTCGTGTCAATCATGGTTTTCGCTTCTACGTTCATCCCAGAAGGTTCTATTGCTTTCAATCCTCGAATAATTGTTGGACAAAATTCAAATGAAGAGAAAACACACGACCCACAAGTGAATGATTTTGCTGCAAGCGGAAATTCTGGAAAGGAACGTTCGTCTATAAATGACTTTCATGATCTAGTTACTCATTTCTGAGTAGTAACTTATTATACAGCTCATGATAAAAAGCGCCTTGTTTTGTTTTGAATCTGTTTTTTTTTACTTTATTAATTATAACACGAATCAAAAGAAACAATGATCAACTATAACAATAGAATTGATTTTATTTCGAGATTCGATGGCTTTCAGTTCTACCCTAATGAATACTTCCTCTTTTTCTAGACTTATGAGTGAATAGTTAGATAAAGTATACGTCACAAACTACAGTTCAGACATATTCTAAAAGCCTACCGTGGATTGATATTACTTTTTTTCAAGTACATAAATTATAAAGAGTTTGCTCTTTATCAATAAAATACAACAAGAAACACACCAGAAGCATTCAAAGATTTTTGCTACGCACAATCTTACTATCAGTTACTATCTATCTCTGAGGAATGGTTTGAAATTGAAACTCTCAATATGTTGTTTCTTGTAACTGTGACTCACTGATACACTTGTGCCCTATTTGGTTTTTAAATTTTTATAACGGAAGAAAAACGGGTATCTCACATTTTCACTGGTTATTTTGTGATGTTTCAATGTTGACATGTTTCTTACTATTCATTAAGTTTGAAGATTCGAAGCTACTTTTAATAAGCTGAAAAAAAAATATCCAAGAAGTTCCTTTTCATTATGCAATTTGGGGTGACTCTTTGGGCACTATCCAATACAATCGAACTAATAATCATGCGTCTGATAATTTTCGTGCTTCTATGTTATTTATTAAATATGTTCTGTCTGAATAGTGACGAAGCGATTAGGTCGCAATGTAGTTATCGTAGATGGAGTTCAAAATTTTAAACATTACTTGCCTATGGAATAACGAACTTTTTCTTGATATTGTTTATGAATGTGAGTCAGTGTCAAACAGCAAGGTTCTGAACATTTAAATATGTAGTAGCTAACAACTAAAAGCCAGGTTTCATGATATTTACGATCAGACATCCACTCTAGTAATATCTAACTAATTGCTCAGAACTACGTATATTCTCGCTGTCCCATAGGTAAAAGACTCGTTAATGGACTACTAAAACTTAGAATTTTTGATCATCCAAACAATATTAACCAAGAGGATCGAAGTAAAAACAGACTTTTTTTGATAGATGCCTCAGACAACAATCGTCGGTACATATCGAAAGGAATGCTGGGGAAGAACTAACAAGATACATACGTATACCTACGATGAATAGTCATCGAATCGAAAATCTGAACTATTCTCGCTCGTATAAAAGCTAGCTTTTCAATTATTCAGCGGATAGATTATGAATGCATATTCTTCATTCTAATGGTACTTTAGTTTTTCAATTTTTTCGACGAGTTTTCAAAAATCATTGAAAAAATATTTAATGAATGGAAGCACATTTCAAACATGCATAAATCATGAATGGATGTTTTTCATGAGTTTCACATGTCACATAAGAAAGTTGATCTATAGATAAAGACATTGATCAATAATTGATTTTTGAGACAAAATATGAGTAAATTTAATAATTAAATTTTTTTTCAAAGACTGACACCAACATTCATTGACATAGTGTATTGATCAACATTACTATTGATTTCATTTTCATCACTTGTGGTATCTCATCATTACACGAGAATTAAGTTTTAGAGAATTCCGAAATTAAACATAAAATGGATACAATATTGATTATTCTGCTAAGATAGTTTAATGAAAGAAGACATTTCTGAATCTTCTTATGAAGAAATTTCTCGAACTCGAAATAAAACTTGGATTCCGTAAAACTGTTCTTATGCTCGACCATGTTGTTCCCAGTGGAGTGCTCGTTATGATGTTTGCGATATCCTTTTATCCTTGAGTATTCGAAACTTCTATATGAACCGATGGATTGAAAACTAATCAGGAACGTCAAACATGCCTTCGATTGGATAATTTTCAAGTGCTTGAAATGAAAACAGAACAGACAAAAAACGTTTGTTTCACCTATTCGAGTACGTGTCACACTCTTCGTATGTTACGTTTTTGTCTTCTTGAGTTAAACTTTTCATTGTTGGATGCACCAATATACATCAAATACTTTGATAACTCCTATCTACAAAGACAGTCAAGAGAAATGCGAACGACCCAATGTCTCACATCTATTTGCTGCCTATGAGTTGCGTCGAGTTTCAAGGAGAATTAAAGAATTAAATATCTGAAAGTGTAGATGCGGCTACTTTCTTCGTTTACAAAGACATCTTCGAAAAGGAAGATCTTTTTTGAATGAAAATACTGACTTGATTCGGCGTAGACTATTGTAAAAATTCTATTAACGAATTCCAAAAATGAATCCAGCCCGTCTGTCACATGATGGCAAAAGTGAAATACATAATTTTTTGGTAGGCACACACACTAGTAAAAAGTGATTGGACTCGCATCGATATAACGTAGCACTGATATTGCTTTCAAATAGTTTTGGTTTTATTCAACCGTATGTAAGAAGTCATTGTTTTCTATTACTTCATAAGATTCTAGCAACATTGGATTCTTCAGTATTAAATCATATATATATATTTATATTGGTTTAAAAACTCAGCTAGCACCATCCATTGTTAACCATCTATGTTGCTGACTTTGTTTAATAACTGCTAGAAATGCCTAAACATAATTTCATGAAATGAAGTCATGACTTACGAATAGAAAACAGTTTTACTCATAAGCGAAACCATCTCAGGTTACATTGATTTTACAGGCAATACTTTCGGTGGATTTTTTGCGTTCGTGATCCCATGTTTGCTTCAGTACGGTGAGCTCCATGATGACGATTGCCCTATAAAAGTCTGTCGTGCTCTGTTACAAACAGAATTGAACGAAGGGAATGACATATTTTTCTTCTCTTGCGTTACATCACATTCGCTCTGATGAAGTAAACACTACACGTCGTACGTATGTTATTTTTAGTAAATTAAGTTTGAATAATGAATAAAACTACTATTTTCTTTTTGTTTTCATGAAATATCATGTCATCTAAGAGCTAGACAATAAGTTGGATGCTTTATTCATATTTTTCATTTTTTACCATATAAAAAATGAATCATAAGTATCTACTTAAAAAAGGAAAACAAAAAGATTTAGAAAGAAATCTGTCACACATACAGTTCTCGAAATATGAAGCCAAGTATATAAACCAGTTTCTTTTAACTAGTTCGATTTATCAATTTTATAATTTTCTTAACGCGAATATCAATATTCAACATCTGCTTACCATTGACTTTGGTTGAAATTTGGAAGTATTTCAATTTGATCATATACACATTTAAATAGTTTTTACACTTTAAATTATCAATTCCATGAATTATTTTCTTCTTGAATGACATTCATGTTCAATGTAACTATTTTGATGCGAATCAGTGATTTTTCAAAATGCAACCCGACATTAGTTTCCGCTCAATGACATCAAACATCAATCATGAACTAATTTTTATTAATATCTAGAGTACTGCAGTGTTCCAATGATATTTCTGTTGCTCTCATTCTATAGTAAGAATACATATCAATATGAATCCATTTCATTGAACTTCAGGAAGCAATTTTAAGTATCATATAATGCTAGATAAGACACTCTATAGAGTTTGTAAATTTAACATATAATAAAATCATGCATGCATCGTACATCACAATGGGATAGAAAAATGATTCGCTTGATGACAAATTGTATTTAAGCATAGAGAAAATCAAATATGATTAGCATTCTATGATTCAGATTTGTCTCGGACCATTTTGTTGTGTGTTTGTGTTTCTGTGTTAGAAATACTTGAATAAAGTTTTTTTCCTCCGTAGTTGCAAATATTTATAAGAAGAAGGTAAAAAAGAAAATACAAAAATGGTAGGAGAGCCACTACAACATACTGGAGGTATTCCTTTTTTTCTTCTTTGCAAAGTTGAGCTTATACCAGTCATAGTAACTATCTAAACAAAAATGCAAAATGTAAAAGTTTCTCTGCCACATTTTTGACATTGATGGAAACTGAATAAAAATAGATGTCTCAGGTTATCAATCTTTCTTCCTTCTCGAAGGTTAGCTATTTTTCAGAATGTGAAATGTCAGGATTTCACTGCAATACAATCTACTATTTGAATTGCAAAAATATCGATCAACTGAGATTGACTACTTCAGATTTTGCTTATGTTGAATACGATGATAATCTTGTCCCTCGAAAAAATGATAATCTGCAAACTGATTTTGATTGTCTACATTGAGTGTCTTTGTATTTAGCATATCAAATGAACCGTCAGTGTCAATCAGAGCGGTGTTTTACCGGGATCATGCACGAATGGATCTATAATACAACTATGAGACATTTGAAACAAATTCCAACTTGAATGGTTTGTACTCTATACTGACTCAATGTCATGAAAGACTCTCGTTCGATTCTTCCATAAGTCATTTATTGAGTATTTATTCTCTTTCTTTTAACAATTCCATAGTTTACGCTTACTGTTTCTATCAATCTGTGTCGTTGAAACGTAGTCCTTTGTGCATGACACGTAATAATTAGTAGCAGTAGAAGTAGGGATGCAACGATGACGGTGAATCACCGGTTCACTGTTCGAGCGGTAACCGCCCTTACCGGTAACCGTACCAACCGGTAACCGTTTCATCGGTTACCGTTATAAGCCGGCATCAGCCGATAGTTGCAAGTATTAGCCAGTATAAATCGGTATAAACTACGGATGCAATAATGACAGTGAATTACATATCACCGGTTCATATCAGTAACCAGTTCTAGTCATGATACACTCATACTAGCCGGCATTCACCTAATCCCGCCGGTATAAACCAAAATAAGCCGAATAAGGTCGTCAAAGGCGATAGGACGGTTACGGCAACGACCGGTTATTTTCACCGTTACGTCCCTTGAATAAACCAGTATTAGTCAGTATTAACAGTTTCCAGCTGTACCGGTGAACCGGTTACCGATTGTAACGGTTATCGTCACCGTTGCATACCTAAGTAGGAGTGTGTGAATGACTATCTCTCTGACTACATTGTCCACACTAATATCAAACAGCCACATTCGCGCACTATGACAGGTTCTTCCTCTATTCACAGCTTCTTGAGTAGTAGATTTTGTGAGATTTGCGGCACATACAAGAGAGAAATCATCGAAAAAGTGTGCCACGTTTTTTAATTATCAATTTCTTTTGAAGTTGGTCTCTATGATTGAACGCGATTCAATTTCAATGTGTTGAAAGTTTTAGGTGTACATACTATATTCTTGTAGGACTGGACTACACTTCCATGATGGTGATTGAATTAAATAAAACCACCTGTCTGCTTAAGGAGATAAAATTTTTAAAGCATGTTTTCGATTCCATGGCAAGTGTTCCCACAATAGCAGTTAATTCAACATTTGTTCTTCGTCGACAGTTATTTCCCAGACAGAACTTTAGGTGGGTAGTTGCTACAGACTACTACTTAGCAGACTTCCTCATATCTGTTGATAGAGCAAAGTATGTTGATCCGATGAAATCAAAGTGCTCAATAAACGCCTACCTACAGATAAACCCACCCACACCCCCAACAGATGAGTTGAATTTGAAAGGTTTTTTTGAATTTCAATACATGTATTTGTGGAGCACAGTATTGATTAAAGTCTGCTACTTGTACTTGTACAGTACTTGAAGCCAAGATCCATCATAACTGGGCGTGAGCTTAATCTACGAAGAAGAATTAGTGCTTACTGACTAGCTTTTTAGAATACTACTCAAGTGTATAATTACGAAAATTCACCTATTTTTTAGTCAGTAATCTTCCATACTTTATCAATTGTAGAAAAGTTACGGCTATTTGCATTACGAAACTGTCTAGCTTGATTTTCTTTAAACATTCTTCTTTTGTGAAAATCAACCAATCGGATCCAAACGATCAGCAACAGTGAAATTAGCTTCGACATAATATCAAGAAAGAGTTTAACGACACTCACAAATCTAGTATTCACTATCTCAAAATAAACAAGATCTCTTAACAATGTCAAGTAGTTCTCAATATGGATATACACCATCGTTGGGAGTTGGCATCACGGGTTTGTCACTGTTCACAATCTCTACTATCGTCCATACGTATCAGATGTTCTCGTCTCGCATGTGGTGGCTCGTTGTGTTAATACTCGGTGGAATAACGGAGATAATCGGCTACTCAGCCCGTATTTATTCTTATACCAATGATTCAAATCTTGATGCATTTTTCGCACAGACTGTAACACTAATCATTGCACCATCATTCTTCTCGGCTGCACTTTACGTTGTCTTTGGTCTTATTGTAACCATGATCGGTAGGGAGTACTCGTTTTTGAGGCCGATGTGGTACACCATTATTTTTGTCATTGCCGATCTTATTTCTCTCATTGTCCAAGCCGTTGGTGGAGCACAAGCCGCTACTGCAGCTCGAAGTAATACTGATGCAACTACTGGTACACGTATCATGATTGCAGGCATATGTTGGCAATTGTTTACTATGTCTATATACGTGATTCTGGTCATTATATACGTGATTCGAGTCTCACTAGCTAAAATTATTCTGCCAAAACCTGTAAAAATCTTTGTATTTGGCATGGGTATTGTGACCTTGATGATTTTTATTCGTTGCATTTATCGAACCGTTGAACTACAAGGTGGCTGGACTGGTTATATCATAACTCATGAAGTTTACTTTGCCTGTCTTGATGGCCTCCCTATGATTATTGCGTTCGTAACATTCAATGTTTTTCATCCTGGACGATATGTAAAACCTAATGATACCAGTAGTGAAGCAATTGCCAATCCAGGAACATAGACCAATAACCTTCATACCCGATCCAAATATCAATGACATAGCAACTTTGTGGCATTGATACTTCATAAAATATTAGAAAACTATAACGTTCATAGATTCATTTCAGACTCACGCTATTCACTACACATATTATAAGCTGTTCACTTTTTTACAATTATTCCATTGATCTTGTATCATCATACTACGACTACACTCACAAGAGATCTCTGAAGGATCCGTTTTTTTCTCTGCACTAAGTCTTCACTAATTCACTCTTCACAAAAGCTGTTATCGCCATCGCTGAAATATTAAAATATGAACTAAGATGCAACTGCTCTTAGGTTGTGGGTGTTATTCTATGGATGAATGTCGTTATGAGTCAGTTTTAAAAGAAATACAAGGTATCCCTACGCTGTAAGTCCGAAGAATTTCTCCCACGTTCTCAGACGTCAACTTCGAAAACGTGTGCGCAGTCAAAGAAAATTTTATCTTTGTAGTTCCAATTAGGCTGGGGTGCAGTGTTTCAAATAGCAGGTGTACCAAGCAGAAGTAAAATGTACAGAACATCTGCTGATTCTGATTTACACTCTGATTTACACTTTGCTCTAAAGACCAAAGTGTACACAGTACATTTTGCAAAAACTATTTACACTTTGATTCTAGAACTTTGCCTACTGTATTAGATATTAGACCTTGACCTTTGAATTATTTTTTTGTTCAAACTCATTTTCTTCTCATATTTAAAAAAATACTGTGTCCGATTATGAAACAGTATGTCTATTTATCATTTATTTTCAGGTGGACGCAAGGGGTTCTGAATGAGAGGCTTAGCTACATTGTTCTTAATTTCAATCACGTTTTCACACTGATTGATGTGATTCGCATAGACAACATAATGTGATGGTGACTGTGCTGTGACTGCAATGAAGAAATACAGTTGGTCGGAAACTCCGAGAAAGCCTTAGCGAAATATTTTCAGACAGGTGATCCTTATATGTCTTTCGCAGTCCTGCTATCCCTGCTAATTGCTTTCTAAATCTTAATTTATATTCATCACTCCAAAACGAGCAATACGTTTTGTTTTTTAGATCGAATAAATTGGTTTCTGTACACTTTGTACGCTTTGGTGCCAAAAACAAAGTGTAAACGTATACTTTGCTGATATAAGTAAAGTGTAGATGTACATTTTGTTTTAGATTTCCATTGGAAACACTGCTGGGGTGTAAGTGGAAATTGTCCTCCCAACAACTGATCTAAACAACAACTCCTATGCTTACGTCTCAAGTTTGCCATTTTACGAAACTCTTCTTAGCATTATGTTTATTTGTACCATCAATCGATACAACCTGCATGCAGTCGAAATTCATTTGTTACTCAGAAGACAGTGCGGCTGAAATTACTTTCATGAAGTAGCGATTTCTGTGTTCAACCATTTGAAACAACGTCCTATGTATGATGTGATGAGTCTGCTAGTAATACTAATTAATTTTCTAAGATTCGATAATTTCATAAGGCATCTATCGAATATACTCTGGAATCGGAAATTCAATGGGCAGATCGGAGTTCATATGTTTCAGCAGGAGTCTTTCCCTTCCATAATCAGACAAATATACGCACTCACAGTCATATATGTAAGTACCATCCTCTTGGCTGCCGTCTCATCATAATGCACCACTCCCGTAGAGCATCATACACCATATGCCAATATCACTTTGTTCTTATATGTTCTATAATTCTTCGTTGATTTCCAGAACGATTAAATAACAGTATGATCGGAAAACTTGTTCCAAAAAAAAGTTAACCAAAAGAGCATCCTAGGATTATCCATCACTTCTACGTTATGCACAACATTTAGATAAGTTAGACATTACACCCAGACGTTTTTGTAATCACTTCATTAAACCAGAATCTATGACGTATACGGATACGCTTAGTGATTCGAGATCTTAATGTATGTACTATTTCATACTATACATCAAACATTATCTATTTAAAGTTTTCCCAAGAGAGTACTTGAATTCTGACTCATGAAATGTTGTTTCTATATGGTCTTTTATCTTACTGTCGTCTATGCTTTACCAAGAATTCAACCTCATCATCCCAACAGAATCCATCGAAAGATCCTTCTTATCAGGCAGCTTACGTGTGGAATGATCTAAAATGTTACATACAAGAATCACAATTTTCTATCGATTCGTATCGGTACTCGGCAGTAACTCATTCAACATTGTGTTTTCATTTCATCTCATCAAATTTACTATCTATTTCCGTATTTTGGAAAAGTAACATAATTCGAAGCTTGAGAGATAAAAACTGAACAAGAATAGGTTGAAAAATTACATTAGTGAGAGATGATTGTATGCTTGTGGTTGTGATTTTTTAGCTTTGTCCCTGCCTATCTTTTCCGAGTTTACATGCACAACAGCCATGATACTACACTTCTTAGTTTAGAGATGGACGATTGCGAAACTTTTCCGATTCCAATCAAATCTGACTTTACCCATCCTAATTTTTTTCAAGGTTTTCTTCTGCTAAACAAAAGGAATTTCCTCAAAAGCATACATATAAAGTATCTCACAACAACATTTTGATGAAGTCGTATCGATATCATTATCTACATATTGCGACCTTGGAGGTAACACAAAAGAAAAACAACGTCAGATTTTGTTTTTCTCATAGCAGCTTTTATTAAAGCATGAATGTAAATTTAGATATACGAGTCATATACAAAAATCATCATGTTAGTATTAACAATTATTGTTTTATTGTGTCCTTGTTTTGTTTCATCGGAATCATTACCCTATGCAGAATGGGCACATTATCATATGGTTTGGTTACACAATTCTCATACAAATCAAGTGGAAATACAAAATATGTTCGACGAATATATAAATCATAATATTCAATTTGGTATTGTGAATATTGATTCAACTTGGGAAACAAATTTTAATACATTTATATTTGATCCAGTAAAATTTCCAACGATACGAAATATGCTTGATGGATTTCGAGAAAAAAATATTCATATTGTCTTGTGGATGACTTCAATGGTTAATATAGATTCGCCAAACTATCAATATGCACAAGATCATGGATATTTATTTAATAAAACACTCAAATGGTGGCATGGACAAGGACGCTTATTAAATTATTTTAATCAGAAAGCTGTTGATTGGTGGCATAGCCAAATCGAACGACTTATTGATACAGTTGGACCCATTCATGCTTTTAAAGTATGAGAAAGTTCAATATCACACAATTTTCGATCGCAGGATTCGATTAGCTATTCACTATTTAGATCACTTCGATACTGATCCATTATTTAGATAATTAAAAAGGTTTTCCAGAGTATTAAATATACAGATTCTTTGAGTACATAAAACTCTCGAGAAACTTTTATTTATTATTAATATAGCTTCTCAAAATAGACACAATTACACCCCTGAGTTTTGATTATATCTTTCGATTTATTATTCTCTAATAGATGCATGTTCAAATAACTGTAGAAGTCTACATGACTTCAATCCTCCAAAGCTTGGGTTCAACAGATCATTGTTGTGAAATTAGCATTCGCGATGTAAAACAAACTATAGTAGATGTTTTTAGTGGGTACAGTTTCATTCGCAAATCATGAAATGTTAAAGACCATTACGGAAACACTTAACATAGCATGTTTGGTAAAGAAATTTTCTGACTAAAAAAAAGATTTTGCAAGAACTTTTTCCTGAACATAGTTGCATTGAGTTGTTTCAATGTTGATAACTTGACGTGATGTGAAGTGGGAAATGAAAATTCATTATATTTTTGAAAAAAATAAAAATCACAATTCAAAACCATGCAATCCTTTGTTGGAGATCTCAAAATAAAATTGAAAGAAAGAGTTTCATCTTAGAATTACCGACGACTTTTGAGAAAACCACTGTCGAATTTATAATTTTTACTAGTTCAATCCTCGTTGAAATTTCACACAATTATAGTCTATAGCAGTGAGTACACACAGTTTCGTATACTTGAACTTCTCCATCATAATATTCAACAGGCATTCACTAAGTGTGTTCTCATTATTTAACTAATTAGCTATCTATGTGTGAATTGAAATGGGCATAGTATTTTTTTGCCATATATTTGTGTGAAAACGGCTTGTTTTAAATAATAACTCTTTTCATAAATCGAATTCAAAGTGAAAATAGTCCCATTTCGTATTCGGTGATTTCATGAACATACATATACACTTGAATTGATTAAATTCTACACATAATTAGAGTAGTACAAAACATATGGATTAAATTAAATACATATATTTTGTTTCCCGGATTATCGTAGGCTGATGGTACTGATCCGTACATAATTGAAGTGCTTGATCCTTTTGTAACTTGGGAACGTTATCGTACCGCTTATTACAATGACTCCTTTCAAATCTTACGTCGACTTGTTGGTCCAGATGCTTTAATTATGTCACGCCCAGTTGATAAAGATCTCGTCTATTCTCCTCATGATGTGGTGTTTATGGGATGGGTCGGTGATGAAGTTGGTACATACGATGGACTAAAGAAAGCTCTTAGTTATATGCTTCAAAGCGGTCGTCATAATTATGTTGGTTTCGGCTCGGATATTGGTGGTTATGCAACTGATCCTAATGCTGGCACACTAGGTCGTACGAAAGAATTGTTTCTTCGTTGGACAGCTATTGGTGCCTTAAGTTCATTTATGGAGAATGGTGGTGGTGGTGAACATCGACCGTGGAAATTCGACAATGAAACGACCGATATTTATCGATCATGGGTTGATTTACATTACAAACTTGTACCTTATCTTTATAGTGAAGGTACAAAAGTGGCACTTGGACGAAATGGTACACTAATGAAACCATGTGATGATATTGAAGCATTATTGAGTCATTCATATTTGCTTGGTCCCCATATATACGTTGTACCAGTTTTACAGGATCCAACTCCTGGTCAAACTCAACTTTTATGGTTACCAAAAAGTTCAACAAAACAATGGATAAATTATTTTAATACATCAATAAAGCATAACGCTCATTCATTTATTAGAGAAGATACTAGTAGTCTTCATCGTATACCACTCTATATTGAACAAAATTCTTTGATACCAATGTATGATATTGAGAAAGATTATTCTCTCAATGCATACAAATTTGTTTTATGGGGTGAAGTCATATCTGATTATCAACAAACAACATTATTTACACGTGATGGTCAAGAATGGCTATTAGAATTTGATCGTTTTCAAAGACGGCTCACTGTACACTTCGTTCAACAATATGATTCCAATGAAAACATTGAATGGCTATGGAAATTTTGTCAATATGTTAATCAACAAGAAATTTGTTCACATGAATGGCTATTTCTTTATGATCAAGTTTCTGCTCAACTGGAAGTTTTAGTTTAAAATAAATGAATGTCTAATACGAACATTTGATTCTTCATTTTAACATCGATTTGCTAGACTTATTCAATGAGTTTCATTTTGATATTGAATTTTAACATAAGATAAAAGTGGCTAGTTGAAAGGTACACAGTGCTCTAATCTTAAGAATGATGTTTTTCATTATTTGCTATCTATAATAAATTTAATCAGAGACTATCTGAGCAGTATTTGAAAAAAATGAGAGTACTATCATTTTACAAACATCATGTAATTCATTGTGTGAAGAAAATAGAGAATGGCTTGGATCACCAAAATTTCTTTTAATTGTAACCCATTCTACTCCTCCCACTCGAGTATAAATAAGAAAAAAGAGTATCCATTAGTATATACTTATATAAACTGATTACTTTTGATTTCATTCGAATCACTAAATACAGTTGGCAATGATATTCGTTCATTTTGATTATTTCATCATTGTCACAATCTTTTAATAATTCGAATTTGGTTTGCGCCCTACTTATTTATGCTTTCAGTGCGATTTTATTCAATTTGTGTTAGTAAGTATAGATGAACAGATAATCAAAATCAATGTCTTTATGTTTTACCCATCCTACTAATAGAAAAACCCATGCACTAAAATGTTTATTCTTGATTCATTCAGAGAATTAACACTGTCAAGCTACAATAAGACAGTCAAAACCATAATAAAACAAAGACATGAGTTACTAAATTATTTGTTCTGCATTTTTATTAATTCTTACATTTGGATTATGAAAGATTTTCACAGTTGCAGGTGTATTGGCTTGTTGATATATTTCGATGAAGAAAGCACTCACATACAAGACTAGACAACAGAGTTAACAATCAGTATTCAGCATACACTTGATCGATTTTGCTTTTCGACTGCACATGGTTGGACCATTTGCCTGCAAGATTCATTAAACAATTTTTGTATAAGTGAAATGATTCAACAATACCATTCTGGAATCCGGTATTTCAGTTATTTTCTAACAAGCCATGTGATATTTGATATGAAAGGTTAACCGTTAGTGATGTTTGTAACTTGGAGGTGTGTTTTATCACTTAAGAAAATATGAATGCACTAATTAGTTATTTACTCCGGTCAAACTGAATAGAATCTATTGTAGACAGTCGATCGTAGGTTGCAGTTGAACCTTGAATATTTTATTGCTAGAACGTAGCTTATTTTTAATTTAACTCGTCTTCGTTGCAAATAGGTTCTTCAATAATGATCAATGGAAACTTTATGCTTGTTTTTTTCTACAATGATTCGTTAGTTTTAGAATAAAAATTCTTGAATAAGGATGTAAATCTTCAAATAGGACATTTAGAATGCATGCTCTACCATCTATGGTGTCTCTAACTTCAAATTAGATGTCGTATGGCAGGTAAATATCATGCATTTAGAAAAAACTTGAGAAGTTCTGTTTCATATGACTGCCCGATGTTTCTCAAAAGCGTACTCTTTCTCTTTTACTTGATTCAATTTTTGATGAATCTTCTGAGAGGATCTGTGAAAACTCAAGACTATTAGCGTCGTGAAATATCACATTGGCTTAACTAAAAACTATGTGACTTATAAAGAGTGCGTTCGTTAATCTTAGCTACTCATTCAGATGAACAAAACTTAAAAAAGAATGATATAATCATCGAATTGAATAGTAATTCACTTACTAAAAAAGTATACGAATGATTTATTATTATGCAGATATAAGACATCAAAAGCCACCATCTTTCGTCAGCATAAAAATGGAACCTTCAACAACTTAAATGAAACAAGTAAAAGTCAATCCGTCATTGTAGCGATAAGGGTTCTTTGGATATCTGTTATTAATCGTAGGATAAGTCTATTTATACTCCAGAATACTTTAAACATGTGATGAAACACTTCACTGAGATGGAATTTATTATGGAAAATGGTATCTTCTCATCGCTAGGACGCTGTCAGTAGCAAAATGGTGAAAGTAAAATATTTCTCTCTCGTCACAAGTCAAATTCATAAATGAAAAAGAAATTCTAAAGTATGAGGATAAAAACAGCATTTGCTCTTTTACAAATGTAGTAGTTCTCTTTCTAGTATCAATATTTTCATATAAGTGTTTGTATGCGCCCATAAATATAAAATTATTAATAATTACTAAAAGTATTATAATATTTAATATATTTCTGCACTACTGAAAGAGTGAGTACCGTCAAATCCTCCAGTAACTAATACATCTCCGTTTGATAATATTGATGCTGTATGCTGAGCTCGTACTTGATTCATATTACCAGTGGTTTTCCAAGTTCCTTTTGATGGATCATACAATTCAGCGCCACTTGAATATGAACTTCCCATTCCACCCACAGCTAGCACTGTTCCATTTTTTAATACAGATGCTGTGTAGAATTCCCGTGTTCTATTCATACTACCAGTTATTGTCCAACTTCCTGTTGATGGATCATACAACTCAGCACTATTCCAAACACTCCCGTGGTTCCATCCACCAGAAATTAACACTTTTCCATTTGCTAATACAGATGCGGTATGTACACATCGCGCAATTTTAATGTCACCGGTCATTGTCCATATTCCTGTTGATGGATCATACAATTCAGAACTATTTTGAGCAACACCACCATTACATCCACCAGTAACTAAGACTTTACCATTCGTTAATACGGACGCTGTATGATAATCTCGTAGTACATTCATATCACTATAGTTGCTGTCCAAGTTCCTGTTGATAGATCATACAACTCAGCAGTATTTACACTACTACTACCATCATATCCACCAGTGACTAACACTTTTCCATTTGCTAATAATGATGCCGTGTCCAGAGTTTGTGCACTATTCATACTACCGGTCGTTGCCCAAGTTCCTGCCAATGAATCATACAACTCAGCAGTATTTAGATAACTACTACCATCACATCCACCAGTGACCAACACTTGTCCATTTGTTAATACTGTTGCTGTATGGTCATATCGTAAATAGTTCATGTTAGGGATTGTAATCCAGCCTAGAAGAATCATTACAATCTATTGACGATGAAGAAAGGATTAGCATCGAATATGCAGGCTAGTATGCATACGGAAGAAGTGCTTCGAAATATTGCACAATGAAACTTCTTTTCTCGTTTGGATACAAAACTTTTTCATATCTTTCAGGTTAAAACGACTCTATGCTTTAGAGAATTTTCTTTTGTATGCAGAAATCAAACGATAATAATTCAGAAGTCTGAAATAGTGTTTGTTGATTGCAAAATAGTAATTCTTTCTAGCGTTTATTATAGCGTACCAGGTGTAGAATCTACATTAACATATCATTCAAAAAGTATGACGATCTCATACTTGATACTTAGAAATGCTACATAAAAATGAATTCATCTGTGGACATCGTACCTTAAAAATTAATGCTTTGATTTTTTTTACAGAATATGGCACTCTGAGAGAAAGAATATTTCATCTTACCGTGCCCGACAAATCATCATTACAAACGACTAATACATCTTGAGTTACAATTATAGATAATAGATATCTTCAATTCTTTGCTCATTCTATCATACTTATAATTTTGAATGGGATAGGCCATCATGCTTATGTCTAATGAACTACATTGGTCAGATAATGGCTTTTCCGTTTTATTTTGCATGATTCAAGTCATTTGAGGAAAACTAAAATACCGCAAATGGTGACGCCTGAAAAGCTTTCACTTTACATAGACTTGCTTAATCATTGATACCAGCACGATAGTAAAACTCATAGCATATTTAGTGCTAGATATTCGATCGATTATCTTTTACAAACTGTTGATAACTATAACTGACTTGTATACATATCAGTTGTAAACACAAGCACAACCACCATCAATTGAACTATAGTTTCATAGGATGGAATCAGCAACAATATGCTTTTTGTCAAATACGTGGTTATTGTCACTGTCATCACGTTGTTGAGTTGAAATGGACATCGGAGTAAAAACAATTCACAGAAAAAAATCCGTCCGCAAAATCTCTACTGATTGATATATGAAGTTCTTCTATTTCAGAGTGAAGTTCTTCGTTGGAAAATATACCATTCTGAAAAACGCGTAAACCTGTTTTCTTTTAAGTAAAAACAAAGCTCTATTAGCTGTAAAACATCTGCGTAGATGTAACCGATTGGCTCTGGCAACAAATAGTGTTGCTGACATTTGACTCGTTTGTACATATTTTCATATGAATGCAGAAACCAAAACAGGAGCAATCTAATTTAACCGTGGTCATTAATGATAATTTAACAATGCACGAATTATTTTTACTGAAACACATTAGGAGTACGTCCATGCTCTACCGTTCTAAATCAGTAACATGAATGTACGAAATGTAAAGAATTCATTTACTCATCTACTGAAAATAGATTTTTAAACTTTTGAATCAAACTGATGATATTATGTTGAGGAGTCGAAAAATGTTCGATGACATATTTCACTGCATCTTACTACAATTTTTCGCTAGTTTGCTTGTACGCAATCAAAGTTAAATCAAATATTGATTTTACATGAGCGAAACATTGCATTAGCAGATTCGAATGGAAAAACTAAAGACAAGGCTTTAGATAATCATCGAATCTATTAGAATTGTTCCACTTGATTTAGAGTATTGTGCTAAAATTGAATTTGCTGATTATGTACAGGACTTTTACGCGTTTTAAAATATTCATGTCATCTTTAAGTCGATCTCTTCGATATTTATTTCCCTCTGATTCTTGTCATTGCTGTTGCATGATAAGATCAATTCGATTGTATGTTCATAAAAACGAATTATTGCTAAGCTAAAACTCAAATCAAATACTCAAATAGTTTCCTATACGCATGCATGAATTTCAGAAACGTTCGTTTTCACCTGATTTACAAAATTGTGACAATGCCATTGGTAAACATACTGCTTGTGTTGAACAGCACGAATTAACGATACATACTGAAGTATTTGATGTACAATTGTAAGTAACATTGTTACATGGTTCCAAAATAGAACATAAAATGCCCGGGGCACAATATCTAGTATTGTTGAGTGTACGGTAATCAAAGCAAGATGTCAATGATGACTGACAGTTATTGTTATCATTGGAGCTTAAATTACATTGTTGCAAAGAACAATTTAGTGTTGTTTGCCATGCGGAATAAGACGATGAAGAATAAGTGAATTGAACAGCATTATCTTGTGCAGTGCAAGTATAATTAGGTAGTGTTGTACTTTGTCCTAGATATTGTTCGTAAAATAGGAAAGCACGAAATGAAAATAAACGAATGAGCAAACCTTTTAGACATAAAAAGTAAACACTGAAAGTTATTGCTACTATGAATCGCACCATATTTTTTGTGAAGAAATGGTCAAAAAGTATTCAAAATCGATTGTTCTTTTTTTGTTGAATTTTTGCTACAACACCGTGTTGCTTTTTTTGAATTGTACAAACAGACAAATCCTCTCTCCCAGTCACATTTTGTTTTCTTTCGATACAAGTATTCGACCTTGAAATGAAATCAACGGAACCCTTTTTATGATACATATTCGCTGTAAAATACATCGAAATCTGCTGTTCTTGCTTTCATAGTTGAACAGAATAGGGAAAAACCTGAGTGTTTGTGTCCGCCACCAAACTGAAGAAATTATAGATATTTTCCATCAAGCTATGCTCTCTTACTGAAGAAAGGCAATAAACTTCGTGAAACTAATAAAAGCAATGAATGATGATGATGATGTATATGAAATTTTCCTCTTCAGCTGCGTCTACATTCTTTAAAATAAGGGTAAATATGTTTGAACATGTTACCCAATGAAAAACTGCGCATGAATGTTCGAGCTATTTCAGAAAGAAAACTAATTTGACATACTTTGCATAGTGACAAAGTTATAAAAATTTTCTGTCAACTATTAGTAGACTAAAACAGTCGGATTTTCGCTCTCTTTTAATAGATCGAGTTGAATTTCATAAAAGAATCACGTCTGACAGAATAGAGCCACTCAAACTCTGAAGACAGAAGTTCATATGGACTGGATAAATGGAAAATTCATCAATTGCAAGATATCGGCATGCTTCATTTTCACATTATTCCTTTTAAAGTAATCAGATTCCAATATTGTTTTTTTATGAACGCATGAAGACAGTAAAGATAGGAAAGAATACTAATGATGATACTCAGAGCTGAGAAATACAAGATAGAAGTGAACCATTGGCACATTTCGAAGAAGATAAAAGGGTGTAGCATAGTGCATGATTGATTATTTCTCGATTCTTTCAAATATTTAACAAAGGTTTTTAAGTGTTGTACTGGCATTGGTCAACAGGGGAGTTAGCTTTTTTTAAGAAAACATCTCTTTCCGAGTTTCAGAGAAGTTTTTCGCGTGAAGAAGAATTTCAACACATCACACGATATGCTTTCTGCACAACTACGGAAGTCAAAAGGTTGTAAAATGATAGACACTTTCTTTAAATGGATGAGCGTCAATTTTTCATGTCTGCCAAATACATTATAAAATTGGACATTGCGCAATGTCATTATTGAAATTGTCACGGAAATATTTAAAGCGAAAATACTTAGAATAGATAACATGAAAAGACAGCAGAGATACACTTTTTATTATTTGCTGTCAGTTTTATGAAAAGTAAAAGCAACCCGACTATTTCAATTGATCAAGTTAACATGTGGATCGCTTTGTTCAAAATTGAATTTTGTGTTATCCCATATGCAAATCTATAGAAGTACATAATCTAGGATACGCATATAGCATAGAAAATCTTGATGTCTTGTAAAAAGTCATTCATAATACATCCGAATATTAATTTCAAGACTTCTCTGTCGAATTTAAGTGCTAAAAATCTTACAATAATCATCGGTGTCTAAAGAGAAAATTGCTGTTTGTTTGTATACTGTACGACAATCGTATTTTTAACATCGATCTTCAAAAATATATGCTTAAAAAAATCGTTCGATATCTCAAGGAATATTGATAGTCACAATCCGATAATAAAGCGAATGTTGAATTTTAGAACTTTATACCGGTATGAAACACTTTTCCTTAAAATTTCAAGTGAACAGTTTTATAGAGAATATAACTCATACTCTAAAGCCATTGCTAATTATTTAATAGATTAAAATAAAAACCGGCCATTCACTATGTTGCATACATTTTTATATTCATACGTTCCTCGATGTTTTTAATTTTGTGCGAAGTACAGCATTTGTGTGCTCCTGTGCGAGTTTACTTTCTTTCTTTCTAACTTTACATTTTACGCACGTATCCCAACTACTAATATTGTGACAGAATGATTTCGAAAATCAAGTGTTCCAAAATACTTCTTCAAAAGTGAAATTCAGATATTGAGTCCGAACCAATAGCTTGTATTTCAACATTTCCTTTACCATGCTCCGTTCGTCTTGAAATTACTTTCGAAAATGACGATTTTCAAAGAATTTTGTTCTCTCTTCATTTTGAGATAATGAAAACGAAAATGAAAAAACAATGAGACGCCACTCTATCTGCTCATTGGCGAAACAACTGTGAATCAAATATCAATGATGTCTATAAATTTATCTATACGCTTTGATGGAAGGGTTGATTGAATGATGAATTTTCGAACAACTACTTTTCATGTTACGCTTATGTTTGATGAAGCTGACGATGAATAAGCTGCTTTTTTTGATTGAAACGTGATAGGAGAGTATTTCTGATTCCTTATAGTTCTTAAAATGGATTCATCAACCCACTATTACTCGCTTTCTGTACAATATTCGTTTCTCATAAGCTAAAACGTGTGCCTTGCACCTTATTTCGTAGTCGAGTGAAGCTCGAGTGCCATCTAATTAAATCTTCAATGTTCGTTTTAAATATACAAGATTATTGTTTTTTTTTCAATACATTAGTCGGAGAAGTTTTTCATCAGAGCAAGTGAGAATAATTAAACTTCATCGATTTAACTAGACATTAAAACGGAACGGAAATCGTGAACGATTTGGAATAGACAAATACTTGAAAAAGGTTTGAATATAATTAGTTTTACTTCTAGCGGAGACTTCGAGTGATATTGGAATAATGATCTTAATTTTTGTTCGATTTGACAGAAAAAAGCAGAAACATGTATCCTTCACAAAAAGTCATACATTTTAGGAATTCGTTCTTCATCTTGTCAATCTTTGTTAAATTTAAAAGTTCTATCCCTGTCGAAAACGCTAAACGAACACATCTCGACGATGAACAATACTTACATTTTCCTTTATATCGATTGTAACAAAGTGGCGATGTCTTGTGCGTTCATCAATGGATTAAAATTTTATGTTAGTATGGACCCTGTAAGAAATCATTGATATATCAAAGACTTTTTTTCTAGAACATGATTGAGTGACGTATAGATGCTTTGAATCAATTGTATTCATGCATTTCACGCGAGAGAATCTTCATAGTGAGTATCAGTGAATCTAAAAGAGTAGGGTCTTTTATTTTAGCTTCCTCAAGTATCTTAACAGATGCCTTTAGCTCGCGATGTTTTTTCGGTCGGTTAACTTTTGTTGCGCTGCTTCTGGCGTATATAAGGTTTAATGAAATGTTTATGCAAAAACAGGATTTCGAGTACAAAAACAGAAAAATCATTTTTTTAAATATTTTGATACAGTGCATCAGTCAAACACTAAAACGCTTTGATATTTTTTAGAGACACGATCACTTACACAGATAGTTAAACTTTGCGTAACTTAAGTAACAATTTTGTTTGAGCATGTTTTAAATGATTGTTTAGTTCGAGGTGAAAAGAAAATCCGTAAAACCCAACACACTTCTGAAGTAATAGAGCGTAGTATAGTCATGAGAAAACAAGGATCTTCTGATTAGTAAATCCTGAAATGAATCACTAATTAAATTTTGCATGTAATCCGATCAGTCAATAATCTTTAAATCATATTTTTGTCATAATTGGATTATCTGCTACACACACCAACTGCTTCTTTGATTTCTTACAAATCTATTGTTGAGATAACATATGAGTCATTTGAAACACAATGTAAACTTGGAAAATAAAATTATGTCAGTCGATTTTATCTTTAAGTCACCTCAGTTTTATATTTCAAGTAAGTATTGCCACTCGATTTAATACTTAATAAAATCGAGGTAAAAGTAATCGAATTAAGTCGTTAGGTTTTTTCCAAGTATGCATATTTGATGTTTTCGAAAAGTCTATGATTCACCAGCTTATAATCGAGCTCACAAAAAAATTAGATCCCAATCATGAACAAAGGGATTGTTTTCCATTCTAAAAATTGATGCACATATTTCAGTGTGAAAATTTCTGTAGAATTTCAAGTTTCGAATATAACTACAGAGAAGCCTATGTTGTTTTTAATGACTCATCTTTCTATTCCCACATTTTAAATCACATACGTAATAATCAAAACATAAATAACTTACGATGTATTTTAATCTATTGAATGATAAATTACAGATAAAAAATTTTCTCATCGATGATGTAAAGTGATGATTCAAAGAAAAGTAAAAGAATATCAAACTAAAGCGGCGAACCTACTTGTATTTAGTACGAATATGAAAGTTTTTTTATTTTTTTTTCTTTTCTATATATTTTTTCATATTATGATCTATTTTAACGTCAATATTGTCTAACTAGTATTTCAGGTGTTCTTGATGAATAGATCAAATAAGGTCAGATTGATTCGTGATATTTCAGTACAACGATTACCTGATAATCGATCTGGTATAACTCTAGTGTGGCTTGAAAATGCATCTCACTCGTCATCTGATGACATTCAAATGCGGTTATATCAATTTAGTAGTCGATGCTTTATTCTTCATTATTCGAGTATATCGAAATGTACTCAATACTTGAAGAGAACTCAATCACGTGAATATGTCATTGTCATCATTGTGTCTTATCCAGTGGATACAGTTCAACGTATCATACATCGTTTTCAACAATATCATAATATTCAAACTATGTTCGTCGTCTATTCCGATACGAATATAGATCATCATCTTTCGTCTGTAATCGATAATATTCAAGTTTTTCAAACTCAAGAATCAATATTTGAACATTTAGAAAAACGAATAGATGAAATTGAAGAACAGAATTTGACTAGTGATTTATTTACAAGGTTCTATCAAAGAGAAACATCTCTGAAAGATCTTCGACAAGATTTAGCGACATATTGTTGGAATCATACAGTTAAAAGTGAGTAATTGGAAAATACTGATTGCTAATGTTATTTTGTTATACATCTAGTTCAATTGAAGAGTATGCCTTGTGACTCCCTTGAAGCTAGGCATCACATGTTAAGTGAATGTCGAGCTTATTATCGAAATGATTCTATAAAATTAGCTCAAATCGATGAATTTGAACGCAACTATCAATCAAAAGATGCTATTCGTTGGTATACAAAACCTGGATTCTTATTTTATCTCATTAACAAGGCTTTGCGAAGTCAAGATGTTTGGGTTCTATATAAATTTCGCTATTTTATTATTGATTTATGCTCTCGTTTGGAAGAAGTTTCCAATGTACAATGCTTCACATCGACTCGTCTTTATCGCGGAGCGAAACTTCATCGAAATGAACTCGAACAATTGAAAGTTGGCTGTCTCATATCAACGAATGGATTTCTTTCATGTTCTTTGGATCGTAGTGTGGCAGAAATGTTTATTGGTACTGACCACATGAATGATAAATCATTGAGGTACGATCGAAATGCATGGCAACAATTTGTATTATTTATTATCGATTTCGATTGTACAATATCAAACAAGACAGTTGCTGCAGATGTCAGAGATTATAGTGACATACCAGATGAAAACGAGATGATTTTCAATTTCGGATCTACTTTCATTATCAATAAAATAGATTTTGATAACGAAAAGTGTATATGGTTGATTCAAATGAGTTCTTCTTCTGATAATGATCGCATCAATGAGAGATACGAGAAATATACTCATACACGTCTTCAATATATTAATCCAACTATCATGTTTGGTTCTGTTTTAGGCTATATTGGAAGTGACTTCCGTAAATCGATAGGTTATTTCTATCGTTTGCTTAGAACATTACCCATCAATGACGTTGACCGACCCTGTGTTTATTACAATTTAGGACGCATCTATCGTCGTATTGAGAAATTCAACAAAGCTCTCTATTGTTACCAGTGTGCTCGATTACTTATTCGTCGGCTATTACCCGAAAGACTATTTGATTATTGCCGTATTTTGGATGGTATGGGATTTGTCTACGTATACTTGGGTGATTCGGAACGAGCATTTAAACTTTTTACGAAAACTTCAATGATTCACAAGAAATCGTTTCCAGAAAACCATACAGAAATTCCATTTCATTTACATCATTTGGCTTATGCTTATTTCATAGCCAACCAGTATAACTATGCATTATCAACTCTCGATAAGGCGGAGAGATTTTTACGAGAAAAAATGCATGTTAAACATCAAGGATATTCTCAGAATTTGCATCTGAAAGGTTTACTCTATCGTGCTCTCGGGGATAATCAAAAGGCGTTAATCTATTTTCAACAGGCATCCGACCAACGATATTCATTACTTGGAAAAGACCATTATAATCTTGCATCTACGTACTATCAACTAGGTCTCATACATGAAGATCGTGGTGAAAATGAGATTGCACTTAACTATGCTAAAAAAGCGTTCAATATTCGGTGGATAAAATTACCACACTACCATTCTGAGTTAAAACTATCAAAAGAACTTCTTCAACGTCTTCAAAAATATCAATAACATTTTGAATCATTTTTCTATGATCGAGATTGTAATTGATGTTCATGTATACGTGTAAGAAATTAGACTATATTTAATGATGAATCTTATTTGAATTATATCTTAATTTGAAACAAAAGCATGATCATATTAATATACGTATCTACACTCAACACTGAGATAGTAATGATTCAAATGGTCGAGAGAACAATGTTAGGTATCTATAAACTTCTGTATTGATTCATTTACATTTTGAGAGATTAATCATTTTTTATATCAAAAATATTCGTTGTATCGATGAAGTTATGTATCATCAATTGTATGCACAGAAATTATGTATATCAGAGAAACATCAATCGGTGTAAAGGCAATTTTTCAAATGAATTACTGTGATAAGTTGAGTATATGTTCAAGTTTTGGTACGAAAGATTTTATCAACATGGTGTCAACACTTTGAGTTATTGTGATCACTTATAGTAAATGACTATCCCACTTTTGAGTCGAATTCAAGGAACAGTCAGTAGTACCTTACTCTTCCTACAACAACAAATTTTTCACTCTCAATCGAACGAAAAACTTAAACGATTCAAACAATGATTTTTATTTAAAGAAATCCATTTATTTTAAACTCTCATCAGAAATAGATACTCGCATGTGTTCAACACATAGAAAGAATAAAACCATTTAACTGCTGCTAAAGTCTGGCATGATAGTCGAAATATGTAAAATGCATGACTGAATGACTTTAGTGAATTGCATTGCATAGCTTATCAATTACTTGTTCAAGTTCCATAGTCGTTTTTGGTTGTTGTAATTGTACATAGTGCTTCAACCAAGACCAAACGTACTCAATAGTATTGAATTCATAAGAATAACTTGGAACATCAATGAGTCGTAATCGGTTGTCTTCAAGCCACCTTCGTACAACTGATGCGTGATGTAGTGGAATATTGTCTGGATAAAAGAAGTGATCACGTCGTTTTGATGTTTGCGGCGTAAGATGCGTTGGGAGAAGTCCTCGATACAGTGATGACTTCATATAAGCGTCAGAGCTACTAAAAACGTTTCCATTCCAGTATACGATACCCCACAATTGAACATGATTTTTAACGCTGTCAAAGTAATGCGTCGGCTTTCGCATACCAGCGTTTCCTCAAGCAATCTTAGTGGTGCGTTGCATAGGAAACGTCTAATCGTTACTGGCTAGCAACTTTTTAATACTACTGTCTACATAGCATTGTGCAAATCATAGCTTCGATCACTCGTGTACTGCTGTTAGTGACTTTTTCACTAATTGATAATGACAGCAGTAGCCTAGCTCACAACAATGCCTTTCATTTTATCAGCACTCACGAGTTTACGGGTGTCTTGAAATGCATTGTGTGCAAGTCTAGTGACTGCTGCGATTGGTTTCTTTTGAATTACTTTTTCGAATTTCTTCATTTCATCATAGTAGGCTGCCATGGAACAACCTGTCGATTTAGCACTCCTTATATCTAACGTGTTCGATAGTAGTGAGATACTATCTTACAAATGGTTGCTGGCGAACGCATGTGTTGTTTGGCTATAGTTTTAAAATTTTTTAGATCCCTTTTTCTAGTTCAATAATTATTTGAATGCATTCGATATCACTAAAATGTGTCGTTTTTATTGTTTTTCTAAAAAGTAAGACCAAAGAGATTATATATGAATCATCTACGTATAAATTTGTGTATTGAATTTAGTTATTTGCGCCATGATATGTGACAGGTTCTTCGAAACAGCAATATGAGCATATGGTATGGTTTTATCCTTTTTATGTTTTTTGTCCCAGAGTTATCGAAGATTAAAAAACTAAAATCTAACTACCTTTGACTCTTTTCGTCTCTCCCAGATTGAATCATTTCGAAGCTTCTTAGGCCTCTCATAGTGAAGATTTCAAATGAGAATTTTCTGTATTTCTGATGAATTCATCATTGGTATTGAACTGAGTTCATGGATGGTATTTGCACGGCTTATTCATAATTATGTTGCTTGTAGTCTTGAAACCTCGTTTGTTGAATTGATTGACTTTTAGAAAATAGGAACAAGCCAACAATTAGTGGCATTAAAATATTTCCATCAATGCGTGAATAAACAACTATAACTATGATTTCAGAAATAAGTTGATACTGATCAAATTACAATGAAATGAAAAATAACCCTATATCACTTTTCAAAAGTTCATAGTATATTGTGGTCACATGAATGACATGAAACAACTTTTCAACTAAAACGACAATGAAGGCCAGAAGAACTATTTAGTTTCTGGAAGAAAAAAGAGCGAAAAAACTCGAAGTTTCCGTTTCAAAAGATTGAAGCAGATGAACAGAACAGCATAATACTGAATATCTACTTGATCAAACAACATATGATAACATAAGTGTTTAAAATAACACCATACTTTAAATGGAAGAATTCTTCTCGTGAATATAGAAGTAGGAACCAAGGATGCTTCAAAACGAATTCCAACTAGCCAACTATGCATTTCATTACGTATTTACTAGCATAAAAACGCGTCCACTGCAGTATCTTCCTATTCGAATACAACGTACACCATCATATTAGTGGCATGGTCAACAAATACAAAACCTATTAAATTAGCAATCATTCACGTGTTTCGCAGTATTCCAAGAACAAAATAATACTTTGATTTGACCAATATAGATTTGATATAAATGAAAACTACGTGCTAGTATGAACTATTCGGTTCATTATTATTCCGAAAGAAAGAGTTATTACAGTTGCTGACAGAATCAAATTCCATTGAACTCGTGAATCTTCTCTTCATCAATATTCATAATCGCATCAATTTCTCATTTCTTTTTATTTTTTCATTTTTATTTAAAATTTACTTAAAGTGAAATTGCTGAAATGATGACAGGATATATTCATTATCTTTGTATGGAAAACCATATTAGAGAACTAATCGATTTAGCAATCATCGTCTAATAGAGAACACTTTGAAAAACTATGATATATGCTGCAGCAAAGTAAGAGCGTCAAGGTTTCTCATCAAATGCAGACGTGGAGAGAGACTATTACTCAAGTCCATTTGGTTTATTGTTAGAATTCGTCCAATTGGTAATGTAGTTTCAAGTATTTTTTGCAAACGTTTTCATTGCATAAAGCAGATGGGAAAAAGATGAGAATCCTGAATAACTTTCTATATTCTTCATTACTCTATACTCTATCATATAAAGTATATTATGCTTGTTGGATTACGGATGTGTGAGTCTTATATTTACCTTCATCTTCTAGAGCTCATCGTGCATAGCTTCAACTATTCTTCAACTCGACGGACTTTGCTTTGCAGGCACATGGAAATCTGTGCGTTGTATGTGTCAGCAACCCAAATCAGCCGAGAAATCTATGTTGATGTCTTGCGCATAGCTTTAGAGAAGTTCGTTGAATGTCTTGTTCCTATACTTGATTATTTACGAGCATTCATGTTTTACAATAACATTCTTGTGGGAAACAGATCTTATATTTAGGTATTCTTTAGTAATTCAAAGATAGATATCGCTCAAAGAGGGCTTCGTATGACTTTTAACGATGAAAGGAGTGGAACAGAAATCTTCTTAATTTTACAATCCAGTGAGTTCGATTTAAACAATCCGAAGCAACACTACTCATATTTCTGAAGATCATGTACAATCACATTTTTTTATGGGTGGTGAAAGACCTTGGATGCAGATTATTTTTCTTGTTCGTATTCAAATTCGTTGCAGCATTACAAGAATACTTTCGATTTTTTTAATAGTAGCATGGGTGACAATATCATTCTTCTGTCAACAATGAATAAGGAGAAGAAAAAGTGAAAGTAGAAAGAACGATAAAAGCACTCGGCTCGTGATGTTGTATAGTTAGATAAAGTCAACGAGGACTTTGGCATAGTATGTGCACTCTGTCTTGCGTCTCCTCGTGATGAAACGAGAGCAAGTACTATTTATAGATACTGTCAGTCATATAAGTATCACAGAGGAGAATAAGAAAGTAAATCATGATGTAATATAGTTAATATAATATTATGGATATTCAGTATTCAAAGTTAAAGATAAGAGAAACTGATGATAGAATAGAGAGAGGGAGAGGGAAAGCAACATAAAAATACAGTCGAAGAATGAAAGAATTGTTCGTGTGACAATAAAAAGACAAATGTAAAAAAACATCATCGCAAAGTCCACGCCAGTGTTCCTTTACATTCTTTTACAAGTACTTCCTCTTCTCCATAGAGATGAAATCACAGTCTAAAAAAACTTTTACTATGATGAGCAACGGCGTTCATTCTTTGGATCAGACACATATGCCATTTCTTGAATGTTTAGTCAAAGAGAAGACTTCAAGACCTACGTCGTTTCACATGCCGGGTCATAAGTTTACGAGCGAGCCTCCTTTAATGCTCTTCGATTATTTTGGTACAAATCTGAATCCAGCCGATCTGGTAGAGATTAATGGAAATATCGACTATTTACATTCCCCCAAAGGTCCATTGATCAAAGCGCAACACTTGGCTGCAGCTGCGTATGGTGCTGATGAAACATTTTTTCTCATCAATGGCTCTACTGTAGGTAATATGGCAGCTATTATGGGTGTAGTAGGTCCCGGTCAAAAAATCATTATACCACGGGCATCCCATCGATCGGTGTATGGTGCAGTAGTTCTTTCTGGTGCGACACCAATCTATATTGAACCCGATTATCATCCTGATGTTGGTTTTCCTCTGGCTGTCAGTGTTGAAGCAGTACAAAGCCTACTCGAGCAACATTCAGATACTGCTGCAATACATTTAACCTCGCCCAATTATTATGGAGTTCTATCCGATATTGACGCTATTCGTAATCTAGCTCATTCATATGGTATTCCACTCCTAGTAGATGAAGCACACGGTTCGCATCTCGGATTGCATTCCGATTGGCCTAAGTCAGCTGTTTCCCTGCGGGCAGACATCGTCATTCATAGTACACATAAAACCCAAGGTGCTCTCACTCAATCTGCCATGCTACATTTAAATGACAACGGTTTCGTCAATCCTGCACGTGTTGCACAAATGTTATCACTTCTACAAAGCTCATCGCCCAGTTCTATCCTGTTAGCTTCATTGGATGCTGCACGAATGCAAATGGCTACTGAAGGGCATGAACTTTTATCTAAACTGTTCGATTTGTCACAGAAAGCGCGGGATACTATTCGGCAAATTGAAGGCTTCTGGTGCTATGGCGATGAATTAATTGGAACTCAAGGAATTTTTGCGATCGATCCAAGTAAATTAATCATTCGAGTAAATGACATTGGTCTTAGTGGTTTCGAAGTGAGTACAATACTGCGACATGAATACAGCGTTGAAGTCGAATTCGCCGATCTGAGACAGATTATCTGTTCACTCACTTTTGCCGATACAGAATCTACAATTCATCAACTTCTTGATGCTTTGCGAAATCTATCTAAACATCATCGGAAATTGGACCTTGCAGATTTAACTCTCATTAAACCACCGGATGGTCTTCCGCCTGTCGCTATCAACATACGTGACGCTTATTTTACGACCGAAGTTCAAGTTGTTTCTCTGGATAATGCCATCGGACACGTTCTAGCTGATAGCATAATTCCGTACCCACCTGGAGTACCACTTCTTGTTCCTGGTGAAATCATGGAACAGAATCATGTTAAGTTTTTACACTATTTTCTCGACAAAGGTGGCGCGTTGGTTGGTCTCACAGATTCGAAACTACGCATGGTTCGGATTCTTAGAAATTGAAATGTTACGTGGTGCAGTTGCATTTGATTAGATTTTTTTCTCAAAAATTCTTTTAGAAAATAAATAGAAGCATCAACTGTACCCACCAGAGCTATTATTTTTCATGATGAAAATCTGTCGGATACAATAATACAGTCGTTTTCTTCATGCGTGTAGGTGTTCTAACCTTACCTATATCACCACCGCCATTCTCATGCAAACCCAAACTACATTCAAAGTGATCGTCAGAGGGTGTGGTTGTAGGTGCGTGTGTATGAAAATGAACAATCGAAAGATACATTGACTCTTTGACAACCACACCAGCACTCCATCTCATTCCTTATCAAATGATTAGAGAAGAAGGACTGAAATAAAGGGTTCATTTCAGTAGTTGATTGCTGCTGGTTCGGCCAACCTTTTGATTCTTTTCCATTGCTACAATGTCACCTCATGCCAACTATTACTCAAAATATCATCAAGTCTGTATGATTGAAATTGATTGGAGTGAATGAGTGGGTGTGATCATTCTCGAAAAACCATTCGCAGCCCAACCCCTACAAAATCTTGATTTTTCTTTGCTTATTTTCATACATGTTTAATTTTCATTTAGTAAAAAGTGTAAAGTGGATCTTCCTTTTTTATATATTTGTATGGTAAAGATCGCTACATTAAATGATTGAATTTACTCGAACTAATCTATCTCTTTATCTTACAACTACACAACGAATCAAATGGAGATGATTCAGTCATCTTACAGGTTATTTTCGGGTAAAATGGCGTGTTTTATTTATCTCATATAGCCCTTGCACATGCCTTCAACACATGGGATAGTACGTGGATTGGAACAACTTTTGCCATATTTGCCAGTTACTTCCGTAAAACAATAAGAGGTACTAAAGTATTTGGTATTTTTTATATTGCTATTACTTTCAGCATTCTTTTATTCGCTATGAGTAGTAAATAGGCAGACAAGTCAATAGAAAATATTTGGATCTGAAAGGCACTCTTCTAAGGTAATGAGCAAGAACTGATCCATGTTTTCTCATGTTCTCAATAATCAAGTGAATTCAAATTTCTCTCACGTTTATTAAGTACCATCGGAATAGATTTAAACGATTTTGTGAAAATATTGATAAATGAAAAGTATTATTAATCGTTTTCTTTATTGTTTTACTGTTTACGTCACGATTATAGACATGGATGTGAAAAAGCTACGCAAAATAGAAGTTCCATCACCCAATCCACGATTTCCATAGTGAAATATGTATCAAGTGATTATTTAATAAGTGTATACTTCAATTCTTTTTCTGCTTTTCTAAGATCTGTTCAACTTCATGCCAGGCAACCAAATTCATGAAATTCTGTGCTTGAGTTAAATTAACAGAACAGAGAAAATTGAAAAGATAATAAAAAAGCAGTTTTAGTTTAATAAGATAAGACAATTACTAACATTTTTCTCGTTGAATCTGAATTAACATAAAAATATATATTTTTTATTACTCCATTTCAGATACATTAATTCTAATCATATTTTAAATTTATATGCCTTTTATTCTAGAAGATAAACTAGTTTTATGTCTGTAGTAAATCAAATTCAAATTTGAATTAACGATTTCAGCTATTTTTTCCAAGATAATCTTCATTCGAAGATCAGTACTAGATGTGGATTCTGGATTGAACTGATTCATAACGTAAGCAAAAGAAAGATTTTTTGACGGCGCAGCAAATCCAATACTAGTACCAGCACCTATAATGAACTAGCCAATAGGTATTGGGCTTAGACTCAATTATTACCTTGATGACCAAATATTCGAGGAGCGAGCGATGTAAAAGCATTATCGTAAAGTAAAAAGCCCATGCCGAACGGATAAGGGAATAGGTTTGGATCGATTTCATGCTCGGGAGTGTTCGGTTTCGTTGCTTGTAGCATAATTTCTTGTTTGATTAGTCCTTGATGTTTCCCATCCTCAAAATCACTAATAAGTGATGCCACAATCTTGCAAGTGATCGAGCATTTGTGATTTCATTTGCAGTCGGTATTTCTGCTCGATGTGTTCGATGTTCGATGTTGGTTGAAAAATTGAAATGGTACTAAGACTAACCAAGGCAATAATAATTGCACGTGTGGATCGAGAATGTGCTGTGATACACGATATTATTGTTCTGAAGGTAGACCGATATAGAACTCCATGCTTACTTTATTCACTATTTCATCTTGAAGAAGTTGACTGAAACTTCGTTTTTGAGAATCAACACGCCGCACAAGTTCTCCAGCTAGCCAACCATATGTATAAGACTAATAACGGCTGATTGTTCCTGGAGGCGATGATAGTGTCTGCTGTTCTATATTATTTATCATCGCTGTCCAATTTAGATACCTCTCACCTGTCAACCAATCGTCGGGCAATCCTGTGCGATGAGAAAGAATATCCGCCACAGTAGTATTTTCCTTTCCGTGTTGGCCATACTCAGGCCAAGATTTCGTAACCAATGCTGAATAGTCAAGAAGACCTCGTTGCACGTACAGTGCGACAACTGCAGCGACTACTCCTTCGGACGTTGAGAAGACCAGTTGTAACGTGTTATTGTTGTAGAATTGACTTCGGGATGTATCAAACCATCCACCGACTAAATCAACAACCAATTTAACTTGATGATAAACTGCAATCGATGCACCCCAGATCTCTTTCCTGTAGAAAATTATCACAGAATAAATCTCGAACGATTTCCCATCTTTTACTAGTTATTCCTTGAATATGAAAATCTGAGCAATGCGAACATATTACAGTCGAAGTAATAAGAGACCATGTCCAAACAGAAAAATACATGATCAAGAATGAATCAGTAATGATAATATATCTGATGATAATTCATTACCGAAGAACAACGAAAATGTATCGCAAATATCACGAAATAATCCGTGGATAGTATTTTTTCTTTGAATATGTCAACTAAGCATTTTAAGAATATATAAGCTCAAATCTAGAAGATTAAACGACATTCAATATGTAGACAGAAAAAAATTGTACTTATTTGACTGTTCTTCTCATGTAAGAAGAAGAAGAAGAAGATGGCATCATGAATAGGGCAGATCTTGAAAAAGAGTCGCATTATTGATAAAATCATACTTGAAAGAGTGACGGAACTGTGCATACCTGATTCTAGTCGAAATCCAGTACCATTTGCTTAACACCGGCAATGAAGAGAGAGTAGAGAGCTAGGGGTGTCAATTTATATTTACTTTTCATTTAATTTACGAGTAAATTAAATTACCAATAATTTATATTTATTTTAAATATAAATATTTTTGATCCGTAATTTATATTTAAAATAAATATAAATTGTCATAAGTTATAATTTATTATAAATATAAATTACGATAAGTTATATTTATTTTTAAAAATAAATTATTTCCTTGCATAATTTATATTTAAAATAAATATAAATTATTGAAAATTTATAATTTTTTTAAATTATCAGGAAAATGACAGCTCTAGGCGAATGGTGTCAATTTATATTTACTTTTCATTTAATTTACCCGTAAATTAAATTACCAATCATTTATATATATTTTAAATATAAATTATGCAAGGAAATAATTTATTTTCAAAAATAAATATAACTTACCGTAATTTATATTTATAATAAATTATAACTTATGACAATTTATATTTATTTTAAATATAAATTACGGATCAAAAATATTTATATTTAAAATAAATATAAATTATTGAAAATTTATATTTATTTTAAATTAACAGGAAAATGACACCCCTATAGAGAGCGAGTTCGATTGTGCGTAACCATAAACATATGAAGAAGATCTCTAGTCACAAATTTCAACGTATATACCGATATTCATACTCATCTACACGAGACATCTCAGACAGTTAGTGATGGCTTTTTTAAAATTACGTAATGTTTTATCACTTAAAAGTCAATACAATTGTTCAAACTAATGCCAACTTCAACCGTAATGTGTGAACTATAAGGAATGTTTCAAACTATTAATCGTTTATGGATCGATATTGAATTGATCAGCTCGAAAAACTATTTCTACTAAGATTCGACAAATGGTTGAATATAAACAACATTTTGCCCCGCAACAATCAGGATCAAGAACACATCGATCCACTTTGACAAGAGTTAATCATCTTGTGGAACAATTAACTCAAACCTTTACGTACAACTCATTTTCTGCAGTAGTTTATGTGGATTTTCTTCAAGCTTTCGACATACTCTGGCATCAAGGACTGACCAAAAAGTTGCATCAACTTCACTGTCCATACGCCTACACATTTTGGATTGTTAACTACTTCAAAGACCGAACGATAGTCATCGATTACCAAGGATACTTATCGAAACAGATAAACATTACGAGAGGAGCACCATAGGGATCGTGCTTTGGTCCTAAAGCATATATTATAAATCACTATGACCTGCCATCGATTTTTGGATGTCCACGTGAAGTACATCTATATGTAGATGACTTGGCGATATTCTATTCACCATCAATTCATTTAAAATATGGAAAACAAATAGAAGAAATCCAAACAAGGATAAATAAAGACATGGTACAGCTCGAAAAATATGCAGACATAAACCATCAGCCGATCAATAAGAATAAAACAGAATTTGTTGTTTATTGCAAAGCTGTTCAAGTACCAAAACTTCAAATTAGTTTTCAAGGACAACTAATCAAACAGCAAAAATCGTTCAAATATCTAGGCTTTCATCTTGATTCAAAGTTATCTTTTCGAACCATGCTAGATACTCAATTAATGAAACTAAGAAAGTCATATTCAATTCTTAAATACATACATCGTGCTTTTCCAATGTTCTTTAGTTTAAAAATGAAATTCTTTCAAACATATGCTTGGCCCCATCTGTACTCTATGTCAACAATTTATTGTTTGTTTTCAATCTCTAATCAGAATCGAATAAAAGCCTTCTATAGACGCTGTCTCAGACTAATTTATTGTACGTACAGAGTGTCCACCAATGACCTTCACGACGTTTTAAAACTACCAACACTAGAAGATAAACTTCAGAAATGTCTACAAAAAAGAATAAACAACATTCAAACTTTTGAAAATGAAATGTTAACCTGTGTACTACTATACAAAAATATTACTAATGAAATTCAACGGCATTATCTCGAAAAATCATTCATCAGAGGACTTCCTAGTGGTAGACCAAACAATCGAATAACGTCTCTTATACAAAACGACAATCTAACTTATTTCGATAGATTATGCAGCTTCACATGGTCAAAATAACAAAACAAAAGTATCATTCCTTTCTCTCGTCTTGTTCCTCTTTCTCTGTTTCTTTTCCTTGTTCTTATATCTCTCTGATTCTTCTTCTTTCCTCTCTCTTTCTCTTCGTATCATAACGAGCCACTCCACGTAAATGATTCTGTAATGATATTAACAATCCTCGCTCAGTGACACGTCCCTTAGGGAAAAAAAAGACGTCGTCATTATATCAAATCTATACTTGAAGTAATATCCTTTATTGTACTGCTTTTGTCTATTTTATTTTATTTTATATTCTCCGCACCTCGGGAACTAACTTTTTATGTTGTAAAACTTAGATATTTTCTCGGCTGTCAGCACCTCAGAGGTGAATTGGCCATTAACTATAAACACTCAAGCGTTACTCAAAAAAAAACAAAAAAAAAATTGATCAGCTCATCACGAAAGAAAAATTTTACCAATTGGAAATAATTTCGACATAGACTGAGGTACGATATATTTGATTTTGCTCAAAATCTTATACCTTCATGACACTGTTGTATTCATGCGCATACCATAATGATGGGATATATAACAAAGAATTTAACTGAAGCATAATACGAATGTCCAAATCTAAATAATTATTGTTTTTTCAAGGCAACACATCTGGTTCAGTATAATATGAAATTTAAAAGTAAATTTGAATTTCTTTCGAATACTTCTTATACTCGAAAATGAAGCTCACTTTTTTTCTCACTATACCCATCGATCATATGATTTGATAATGTTTCTCTCTCACAGAAAATATATGACAGAAGATAGCGTTGATTGATACTAGAATGATTCAATGACTTTGATTATACATGTAGGATTTTTAACAAAGAATAATTATAAATATTATTGATTTATAACCAATAAATTTCAAATCCATTGTCGAATTCTTTTCAAGACTTGAGAGATTCTATAGTATGTCCTAGTTTATCTTATGTGACAGAAGACTTATGTCAAAGATTTCAATAAGTGCTTTGGCGACGTTAAAGTCAACTGGAATAGGTCAACTTTAGTAGCGAAGAGTTATATTTACAAATGAAATGGACAAATTAGTTTATGCAGTTATGTTAGATCGGTTAAGGTGATGTCTTTATATTATCGTTAGTAATATCTTGTTTGAGTAGTTAATTTCTCATGAAGGCTAGATCTTCTATACTGATTAGTTCTAGTATTCATTGTCTTTATTGGATAGCCACAAGAGAAACGACGATCGCTACAAGAATTGAATTTTCTCTAACAAACATGTTGACTATGACAATCATTGAGTGATACCGTTAGATTCAGAAATTTATTTTATTCCAGACACTAGAAAAATTTGCAGAAGATAACCGTCTATGCAAAAAATCCGTACATTCGTGTATTAAGAATGTAAAGAGTGTTTGAGTAGACGAACAAAATCAATAGTCTAAAGTCATAGATGATGACGACATCATCGATCTTAATAATAGTTGTGTAAAGAAGGCTCACGAGTACTGACTAATGTAGTTGGAAAATATAATTAATGTAACTTGTATGTGTATGCTTGCTGTTCTCTACAAATTGTGAAGTTCGTACTTTGAATATACACAATAGTCAAATTAGTTCATTATAGTCCTTCCATTATAATTAGGGGTGTCAATTTATATTTACTTTTCATTTAATTTACGAGTAAATTAAATTAACAATAATTTATATTTATTTTAAATATAAATATTTTTGATCCGTAATTTATATTTAAAATAAATATAAATTGTCATAAGTTATAATTTATTATAAATATAAATTACGGTAAGTTATATTTATTTTTGAAAATAAATTATTTCCTTGCATAATTTATATTTAAAATAAATATAAATGATTGGTAATTTAATTTACGGGTAAATTAAATGAAAAGTAAATATAAATTGACACCATTAGTCTAGAGATGCCATTTTCCTGATAATTTAAAAAAATTATAAATTTTCAATAATTTATATTTATTTTAAATATAAATTATGCAAGGAAATAATTTATTTTCAAAAATAAATATAACTTACCGTAATTTATATTTATAATAAATTATAACTTATGACAATTTATATTTATTTTAAATATAAATTACGGATCAAAAATATTTATATTTAAAATAAATATAAATTATTGAAAATTTATATTTATTTTAAATTAACAGGAAAATGACACCCCTAATTATAATATACCTGAAGTATATGGCTGGTTGAAGCAAACAGACATCGTTGAAAAGTTGCGCTTACAAAAATATCACAGTATCAGCGTATGCACAAAGAATGCAAAAATGATGATTCATCCAATCATTATTTAATGTTAGATATTTCATGGTTGACTATTAATCAACAGGATCAATCTATTATCACATTGAATTGAGGATGAAGTTTTGTTTATTTTCTGAAATGCTTTTTTACGAACTTTGTTCGTTCCAATTTTGAACAAATCTTATGCAATTGTGTTGTGGAATTGATTTTAGCATTCCAAGATTGCCGATGAATGATAAAATAGATATGACTGAATCTGTCTAATAAAACAGACAAAGTACTGTAACCCATACTCTTCGGGTTCATTTGACAACTAAATCAGTTAAGAATAAACGCCACCATCATCTTATTTGTTTATCAATTAAACTTTTAGTTTGTGAGATCATAAGAAAAAACCTTTCAAATTTTCATTTTTTTTCTACGCTTGATGATAAACCACTGTATATAACATGTATGGTATATTTTCAGGATTGATTTGATAAAAGTGACTGATTGGAATTTTTAGTTTTTTAATGTTATTGATGCGTGGATGTCAAAGCTAGCAGTCTATAAGTCTAGGGTACTACGATCAATTGGTTTCGTTATCATTCTACGTATTGTGTTCATCATAATAAGTTGTATGTTTAGTTGATACGTATCAAGAGTAAGCGGTATGAAATATTTTCTCAATAGTTCGATATACACAATTTTAATCGTTTATAAGCATCTGCATACACTGTTGTTAACCAAGTAAAAGAAGTTTCAATTACTTGTTTTCTCAATCAGTTCGAAAAAGTTTCAATAGAAACTTCTACTAATGCTTACACATTTTGTCTTATGGTATTTTCTATATGGAGTGGAGCTATTGGCCTGAACGAAATTCCGTGTATAAAAAATTTTCACAGATTGATATCTACTACAGTAATGATGCAATTCTTTGCTGTATGTAAATAAAAACGACAAACTAGGATGAAATGAGGGTTAGAATCCAGAGTGAATTTTCATAAGTAAATTATATAACTGAATACTTTTTTTCTATAGCTCAGCCTACAGCCTATACTAACTTTCAATTTTAGTAACATCATAAAAAGCATACATGACTGACATCATCGGGAAAAAATTCATTATTCCAGAGAGACATTAAGTTATTGGGATGCCCTGAAACATGAAATAGGACACAACATGAAAGAATTTGTTATAATTTAATGTAAAGATCGGCGAAAAGCATTTATGAAGATGAATAGAAAGATCAGGCATAAAACTATCATAACAGTAGCACGGATGCACAATCATGCACAAGGCAAAATATCAGTTGACGTTCATTTCTGCATCGTAGAACATGAATTTTCCTTTTGTCTCTTTACTATAGTAAATTCAATTTTACTCTTAGATTGATTTATTCCAATTCTGTTATTTTTTTTTCGCATGGCAGTGAATTGTGTTCTGGCAAGCATCTAATTATGTTCTGATCAGATTGATTTTCATCAACATCGAGAATAACTGCGACTTAAAATTTAATTGTCCTGTTCCTATTATTGTAACTCTTTTGTTATCCATTTCTCACGATAAAAGTCTTAATATTGTAGGTCTCTTCTTCACTTATTTCTGTCTGTATTAATAGTGCATCATCTGTTGGTGACAGAAATTTCAGGCAATTCCATATTCAAGCTTTCAAATGCTGGATGGAGATGCCAAAAATTCCTTTACCATCAAATTTCTAAACCAAAATAACCAGTTATAAATGTGGATTTAGCTACTGGTCAAACCATATATCACATCAATTAAGATGAGAATGACCTCAATAAAACACGACACTTTAAGCTGTACACAGATAAAGACAACCGTTGAAACCTGATCTCTTGGAAAAGAAAAGACAACAATTCAAAACGCCTTCGCACAAAGTAAAAGCATGAGGAAAATTAATACGTCAGAAATGTATCGTTTAACAAAGACTACCTTGTATACTTGTTGTCAAACCTTTTGCTACATTAAGTTTTTTTTTTATATCGATACAATTCTCGTATAACACCTGCTTCTGAATGAAAAATACTGGCAGAGAAAATGCGATGACTATAGAATGCCTGATATTTCAGAAAATGTTTCTTTGATGATAATGTTCTCTTTCTCATCTGGTACACGTTTGAATAGAAGTAGCATCTTCCTGATAAAACAAAACTCAACTTTAATACGTTAGTACATTTTTATAGTAAAGTTTACCCTATCTCATAAAACAATATCTTATTCAAGCAAATAAAGTAAGCAGAAGCAGATGAGGTTATCCCTTACATTAAAACCAATAATATCGATAAAGACGATGGATATGAATATTTTATAACGCATTTTGACACATAGTCAGCGAACTGCATGTTTATAAATGCTTCAATATAGACTCTTCAATTGTATCTCAGCGTAGAAAAGTGTAAAACACTATCTTTCTATATGATTAAACGTTGTTTGCGATCTCGTAGATGTGACTAATTCTACTAATTGTTTTTCATTCAATGGTTCTTTCGTTGTTGGCACAAGAAACAGATATAAAGGTATGTACATATATTTAATTTTACTTCAAATTATTAGGAAATCAAATGGACAGTAATTCATAGATTTGGTTATTGTAGTGTACAAAGATCTATACTCGTCTTAAATATCAATGATCTGCTTTTTCATTATTTATTAAATATCAGTCGATGGTAAATTTAGTTAGAAAATTATCCAATATTTTAGAAATATACATCTATAATTCGTAGGTCATAAAAAAACTCCGTTCCCTCTATTGCTTCTAATAGAACCTTTCCTTTTACGTTTACGTGACTAGAGACGAAGAATTATTCGCATAGGCATTTTCGTGTCACCGACAGTTACTTTGGAAAATGTCAAGTGCAGCATAAGAGATCGACTTCGAATAGATGTTTAATAGCGACTTAGGAATGCTTATTTTGAAAAGCATAAGAAAATTTTTAATGCTTATAATATGCATGCTCATGCAATTTAGTGATTGCTTTTTATAAAAGGCATCCCTTTGGCTGTAAGAGATATCAGAGAACCGCATGCACAGCAGCTGTTAAGTCATGATATTGAAGAATTTTATTTTTTTAAATTGAACTCAAATGTATTTCTTTTCCTTACGCAATCAAAGAATCAGCTTTTACCACGGCATCCTGTTACCATCTATCATGAAATTTCGAAACTGGGTGGTACGACGTGCATCGGATACAATATTTTTCTAAGCTTTTCAGAAAATGAATACAGTTTCATTCATTGAGACTTTTTTCTGTTTTTTTTTGATTTTGCATTTTATTATCAAGTGTTCCGCTCGGATGTGCTTACACATGAAACATGTGATTATAGAAGCAGCAACTACATAGAATGCATTGAGCTTAAGTTTTGCGTGTGTTTCTTGTATGCAATCGTTACAGACAATGGAGGTAAAGTGTATACGGAATATAGAAAGGGAATATAAAAAAAAGGAAAGAAGAAAATGATAAGGTGAACAGAATAGGAAGATGGGAAAATGCGATATGGATTGCAGTATGAAGAGAAGTGATAATATGAGCTGCATTTACCTCGCAGTTGTTGTTTTCCGTGTCCCGTCTTCCTCTGATGATTATTATCCTTTTTATTTTGCTCGAATACTTATTTTAATGGTTGGTACTTCTTGAAGAAACATTTTACGACCTTGATAGTTTTGTACTATGAAAGGAGTGCATGGCTGCTGTTGCATCGACAAACTTGCTTGAAGATTTGTAGCTTGATGCATAGACCACATTTTAGCAAGTAAAGTCATCGACAAGTAACAAAAACATAACAAACAACATTCAGTCGATATAACCAGACCAGGCAGCGAAAGAATGATTACTAATTCTGTGTGAGACCAATTGTTGGTATTAAATCTATCCTGTTAATTGAGCAGATATTTTAATTCTGTATGGTTTGTGTCTGAATGAACTTTGCATCATTGCTCCCATATTGAAATTATCGGCGCTGCAATGCAAAAGTTATATGCTACGCGTAGAATCATAATTCAATTCGTGTGTCCCATATTAATTTCTGATGTCCGATCTGTATAAGTGTTATGAAGCTTATACACTACTATAGCTAGTAATGCGAACATGAATGCTTGTGTATATTGAATGAGTCCTGTATGAACGAGTGTTCATTGATGATTTAATACGTCTCGACAGAACATATTGAAAGGATTGCGTTAGCATTCGTATTCTCTTAATATTAATATACGAATGGAAATACGTTTCTAGTACGATAACAGACTAGTGCGTGTCAAGTTTCTACATGCGTATGTGATTGAAAGGCAATCAATTTTATCATCTGAATAACTTTGTTGCAGAAACTATGTCATTATAATCAGAATATTATAACATATTATTGTGATTATGCAATAAAAGAGTACGCTATAGACAATAAAGTTAGACAATTTATCTATTTTTGTCCATTTAGACAGAAGTCGATGCATCTATATTCTGTTCCTCACGATATCGTTTCATTTAAAACTTAAGATGAATTAGGTTGAATACAAATCGATGAGAAATCCTTTTAAGAAACATAATTTGAAGATTTCATTTCCTTGGCCGAAACGTTACGATTCTACTTTTGTTCGTGGTTTAGATGATGAAACTCATTAAATTCAAAATTAATATGTTTTCTGCTTATTTGAAATTCATTTATGAATACAAAATATTATTTGGATGAAACCAAGTATTACTTTTTGAAGAGGAGTAACGAAACTTTGAGAAAGAGATTTTAGTTCTCCAAATAATTTATTTGGTATCTTTTCCATACTGAAGAAAATTGTAGTCCTAAAAATAGTAGCACACGAGTGAATGAGATCGAAATTAAATTTAATCCTGCAACAAATATAAAATTACATGTTTCGTGCAGTAACGCACTCTACCGCGTCACGTTTCCTGATGCGAATCCATTGAGAGTTTTAGGCTTTGCACGCCAAACTAATCGATGATTTTCGAATGTGATATGTTCTATCAATTTTATCTGAACTTAAAATCATTCATATCTTATCGAAAATTATCTTACATATGAATTTTTCCAATTTAAGACGTGAAGTACCAACTACTGCACTGATATATTCAAAGAGATTCTGATCTTGGCTATACTTTGACTAAAATATATGTTTTATTTAGTAACTTTCTTAAATAAATTATAATTTAACATGTACGTATATGTAGCATATTGACTTGATCAGAGCATGCACTGTTGTTCTAAAGACTTCATCCGAAGGATGTAATATAGAAACAAAATCAGACATAAGTCTTTGTAGAGAACTATAGCCTGCTATATAGCATTAACTATTTTATAAGATTTTCATATTTTTTCATGTCACAAAGTAAAGAAAACAAATAAATAAAAAACTCATGCTTTTTCACGAGTATGATTAGCCAGATTGAGGAAACCATGACCAAATTTCCACTATCAAGACTGTCAGATTTAACGTGGAGCTTTAGATGTTATGCAGGGTAAATTTTTAAAAATTGTTCTGCAAATCTCAAGAAAAACTATTGCTTTATTCTCGATGCATTGAAATTCTCCGAACGGTGGTATCGTCAAAAAACGACAGTTTCTTGATGTACTTAGCATGGATGGGAAGCTTATGCATTGTTTCCTACTTGATATGACCATCTTCTGATAATCATTTATTTTACGTAGGGCACGACCATGGGTACCCTAGCGGCCAAAATTCCGAAAAAAAACGCGTTAAAACAATGCCTTTTATTTTTCTCGTTCAACGCGTTCTACACAGTCAAAAATGTCCGAATTTTCGCGTTTTAACACGTTATAAATTGACGCATCCTCTAGCATTCAGAAATGTGAAATTAAACCGTTTAAATGCGTTTCTAATTTCTGAGCGTTGAAACGCGTTTAGCGAAACAAAAATGAAATTGGTCAAGACGTATTAAGTTTGTATTCTCTTCCTTATTGACAATGCATTATAACGAGTTGCTCTGTGTGCTAGTACAGATTCGACCAAAGGATCTTATAATTAAAAGACAGTCAACTTACGATTAGACTAGACTTACGCGTTACTAGATGTCTTAAAATTTACTACTGATATTAAACGAACATTCCTGGAAAACAATTTCTATAAGTACAACTCTTAACAAATATTTAGCCGATATTTTATTGTTTCATTGAATAATGAGTGTTTTTCGTTCAGTTTCAGTTAATATCTATCAATAATTTTTAAAAGTTTTATTTATATATTTATAAATATTTAATTTAGAGATTTTAGAAGCGTCAGCTTCCGCCTTTTAGAATTTTAAAATAAAATGAAATATAGCGCAACAAAATGGCAACTTCACAGATGTCAACACATCGTTGCTCCTCGTTTAGGATTTTCGTGAAGTGGAGTAACAAAGGAAGGAATAGGACAGTAATACTGGACGAATTGAGTTACAGTTCATCGGCGTCCATACCATAGGTTTACTCTACTGTTAAAATGCATTGATTTCTGAAAATTCAACTATTAGGTGCGTGAAAATGCGTTACGCCGAGATCAACTCGTTTATACGTGCTGTCTTCTTTTTCCTGTGAACTGAAAGACATAAACGCGTTCTTTCTCTGACTTTTTTTCCTTCAACGCATTAAAATACCGTTTTGGCGTTTTTGTGACTGCGTAGGTAGGGGTGGCACTTTAATTTTAAACTTTAGAGAAAAAAGTGCTTAGAGTTTAAAGTCACCTTTAATCGTTAAGAGTTAAAGTTAAAGTATAATACTTTAAAACTTTAACTTTTATAAAAGGGGTGTAAACATGAAAAGTAACTTTTAGCTCTTTATGTACAATTCCATATGGTTTTTACAGTAACTTGAGATTTTAAATTTTGTTTATTAAAGTTTAAAGTACTTGAACGCTTTTAAAGTTTAAAATTACTCTAAAAACCACATTAAATCGTACATAAAGAGCTAAAAATTACTTTTCATTTTTACACTACTTTTATTAAAGTCAAAGTTTTAAAGTATTATACTTTATCTTTAACTCTTAAAATTTAAAGTAGACTTTAAACTTTACTTTTTAAAGTGAAGTTAAAGTGCACTGGGACCGTAAATCGATTTGCTTAGTTTCATTGTCACATTAGAGTTCAGCTTTGCAATAACTTAAGTTTATGACATGTAAAGACTAAAGTTTTATGCCACAGTTGAGACTGAATTCCCTCGAATATAGTTGATGGTGCATTGTTTGGATGATAGCCAACTATATTTGACTTCGTTCAGAATCAATCAGTGTAATTGCATTATAAGAAAATAAATCTAGCTGAAAACTGAATTTTATCGAGTTTTACTTTGAATGGATACCATTTTCCCTAAATTGAAATCCAAATATCGATCCCTAAAAAAATCTCTTATCCGGAAAATTCACTTGGACGTTAATTTTGACCAGAACCAACGTCAAAAAGAATTTTTTGAAATAGGGATATTTTTAAGGATCAATTTATAGATTTTAATTTGGGGAACATGGTAACCTCCCTTTAATTCTCTACCATATAAATGGCCCTGAATTTCATTAACTATAGATTCTTTGATTATATTGAGATGCCGTATAGTTAAAGTACTGATAAAAACTTCAGGCTACAATATTACATTCACCCATAGAATAAAGAAACTATTAAAAGAATGTAAAAACAACTGAATAGTCTGCAAAAAAGAAAAGCAACGATGTTTACCAACTTGACACACTTGATGTCTCACAGATCTGTTCATGAAAATAGCGTGGATTCATAAATCTCACTTTCTGTTTATTATGCACCAACATCCACATAATTAACGTAAAGATTGGGATGAACTTGAAGCTACAGATATGAGCAACTGTGAATATACGATGACGCCTAATCAGTCGTATCCTTAATAAAAAGCTACATTTGCTCTGAATTCGACGAAATTGATGGCTAAAACTAATGAAATCGTTCCTTCACTACGAAATTTAGACAAGGTTACAGTTTGGGAAACAATACCTTACATTTTTTGCTTCCAATCTTCATAGCACTAACTTTTAACACAGAAAAGCCTATAGGGGAAGTCTCTGCAAGACAAAAATATGATACTTATATGTCTACTTTAGCTTCTTTTTACTAATGAAAATTATAACCAGCGTTAAATCGAGGATTTGTCTTAGTATAATACTAATAGATTCCTAATTGTCTGTTTAATTGTTCCTATTCGCCCATTATTGTCGGCTTGCGTGATTAATTCTCAATTTAAATCTTACACTGTAACTATAATACGAGTATTCAATCAGATAGTGAAATAGGGCGGTTGCATATATCGAATTTTTTGCCGACAGGAAAGTTTTTTAATGATGATGGAGGTTCCAGAGGTTTTTATCGAGAAACTATTTTTAACTAAGGAATGGGGCCGGGAAGAGTTAGTGGTGGTTATGGTTCTGCATGTTTTAGTGTACAATCGTGCCGAAAAAAATCACCATAAAATTTGCAATCATTAATTATCGTCAAATGACATTTGAATTTCCAAAACCTATCATCAATCGGTGTTAGTAAATAGAGCTAGATTTATATTAGCTGTCGAACTAGTCATAAAATATTCTAAAACTCAAAATTCAGATTAATTACCGACACTTTTGAGTCATTAGGACGATTAAATCCCTAAATCAAAGTATCATGCAATTCATTTCCAAAGCAAATACTTTAACTTATCCTAAATCAATACCATCAATATGACACGGTAAGAATCCGCTGAATTGCATTCATTGAGCACCTCTATTGATCTTTCTAGAATTCGTACTATCTTAGCATTCGCATCAATCTTTGCAGTAACTACGGTGATTGTGGTCCCAAGTGTTTATTTCACCCGAAAAAACCACCAATCAACAAACGTTACAGGTAGATTTTTCTAGAAAAACCTCAATTTTAGAAAAGACCATGGTCTCCCTATTTCAAGAACCTCAAAATACGCTTCCCACACCAAACACCAGCATAACAATAGCAACCACCTCTATATCTAATACTGACTTCAATGGCCCAAACATAACAATACCTGAAACCATGCGCACTGGCACGAGCCAAGGCATAATAATTTCTACCATGACAAAGACTCAGGCTTATTCAAATAATAGTTTCTTCATGTCAACAGAAGTCATGGAGATAAATTCGTCCACACTTGCCAACTCTTCTACCCCAAGCTCGATCACATTCGCATCAACTATAGAACAAGGTGCTCCAATAGCTGCAACCAATATCGCGACGACTAGAACACCATTACAACCCGATACGACAACATCAAACATTACCAGCACAACACCTGCCTCCATCAGCAAAGCAATTATAACAACCACACCAACAGCAAATTCAACCCTATTGAAAGTAAATCCGACAACAATTGCAAAACTCGAGATAACTACCGTCATGAATAATTCGACAAATAAGGTTTATACTACTGAAAATGCCGATCCTGGTACCACATCAAACAACATTTTAACCCATACCACCACGATGCCACCTGCTACATCAACCGTTAAAAGTTCAATGGCACAAACGCGTAGCTCAATATCAACGATCACGTACAACAACACAACTCAAAAAGCAATTGTTGTCAGTACCAGTGCAGAAGTGACCAGTACAACCATCACAACGTCCATTGCCACAACAGTCATCGTACGCAGCGCAACCAATAGTTCAACAACAAAACCAAACGGAACGACGATAACTACCACTTCAACAGCACTCACTGATATGAATAATATCACAGCATCTATGAACAAAATACCCACTATTATAAGTGCCACTGATAGCTCCACGATAAGCATTAGCAACCAAACCCATAGAACACCCATCACACAAAGTAACTATACTGATGATTCCACAATCAGGATGGCGGCCACAAATACACCTGACACCACCAGTATCCTGCCGAACCCCACTGATAGCTTGAGAATCCCAACAAATAATCCAACTCAAACCTCAGCACCAACAATGACGAGTACGACTACAGCTGTTACAACAACCACGATGCTTAGCAAAACAGAAGCTACCGAAGCAATTACGACGATTAGCACGGCCACAAGTGCTAAAAACACCGTGATGACAACCACGATAGCAAGTGGGACAACGACGCAGATGACTACAACCTACAAAAGGGTCCCAACGACCGCGATAGCTAGCACGATCACAAGTGCCATAACAACACCAATGACAAGCACGCCCACATCAGTCACAATGACCACTGAGACTGCCACGAAAACAGCTGTTACAACAACGGGTATTACTAGCACCATTACACTTACTACGACAACCAACATGGCTAGTACAACGGAACCCATCCTAACAACGCAGATCAGTAGCACGGCCACAAATAACGCGACGACTAGAACCATCACAATTGCCACAACAACGCCAATCACTAGCACGACGATATCCATCAAAACGACCAGCATAGCTGACACGATCACAATTTCCGGAACAACGGGGATGACTACGGTGTCCACATTTGTCTCAACGACTACCATGACTGACACAATTACAACTGCGACACTACCAGCACTGCCTAGCACGGACACAAATCCCATAACAATCACGAGGATTAGCACGGAGACAGCTGTCCCAACAACCACGATATTGAGCACGACCGTAGCTGTCACCACATCAGCGATGTCTAACACGGCGACGTATCTCATAACGACCAGCACGACTGGCACGATCACAATTTCCGGAACAATGGGGATGACTATTGTGTCCACATTTGTCTCAACGACTACCATGACTGACACAATTACAACTGCGACAGTAATGGGCAGGTCTATCACAAGCACAACTGCCACAACAACCGTGATGCTTAGTACGGTCGCATCGATCACCACAACGGCGATGACTAACACGATGACATATGTCACAACGACCACCACAACGGGCACAATCACAGCTTCCGCAGCAACGGCGATGACTAGCGCGTCCACATTTGTCTCAACGGCTGCCATGACTGAAACAATCAAAACTGCGACAGTAATGGGCAGGTCTATCACAAGCACAACTGCCACAACAACCGTGATGCTTAGTACGGTCGCATCGGTCACCACAACGGCGATGACTAACACGATGACATATG
>OENT01001242.1:0-51272 GCA_900239685.1 Rotaria macrura | reverse complement strand
GTATTCAAATTCTCGATGATATGCCAACAATTAGTCTCCAACGACATTTTTCAACTATCTTGATCTATCCTAAACTAAGTGTTGTTAATCATTGCGCAATGAATGTTAACTAAAATAAAGATTCTACCAAACGTTGCCAACATCAACGTTCAACTGTCTTGTTCAAGCACTAGCAAAGTAGGCATGCGATGGCATTTGCTAATCAAAAGATTACATAGAAAAAGGATTATCATCATTGGCATCTCTCCAATGGTTCTGTTTAATGTAAACGGACCCACAAAAATAAGTGCCTCGAAAAAATGCTTTTTTTGAGAATTGAGACGATTCACGAATGAGTCTGATTGTCGATATGATTTTGTTCTCTAATAAAATGGTTACCAATAGTAAGACTGTGAATCATAAAAGTAAATCGAAGATCATCTGAAAAGCAAAACATTCATAGTTTTGATGCTAACTTCATCTATTTTATTTGTTCTAATGTGAAGTTTTTGATGGACGAAAACGTTGAATGATCATGCGGTAAAAGTTTTATTGTCATCCATCTCCAACTAACCAAATATTATTGTTCATCTATAGTTCACATTGACAGTCAAAGATTCGATAAAGATGAATGCAGCGAGAATCATCAGTTTCATGGATGATCACCATCACCAGTGTATTGTGTCGATCAACCATGTGTACGCTGTAGTTCTTGTCTATATTTCAGTAGCGAATCATTGGTTCGCATGGCAAATGAATGATTCGAATAGCACCAATAGTCTTATACAGAAATACGATACATGAAAAGAGGGATAGGATTGAATTTTCCGATGAAATGAAAACGATCTAAAAAATGAATTCGAACTATCAAAGTTCTATTCATCATATTCTTTGGTTTTTAACGCTTGGGTTTTTGTTTTGCTCAAAGATTCAAGATCTAATGAAATGTGAACGTTCGTGACGGCATTTTCCACAGGTGGCACAAGCTTTTCATTTGACATACTTGTTAACTAGTAAAGACATTGGTCGAATTCGTACCATGATTAATATTCACAGACTGTTGAACAAACATGAAGACGACAATGTTTACTTATCTTATTTTCTTTCATCACAAATTAAAACATCTTTTTTGTGACTGATAGTTCAGATAGGAAGCGAATGAATCCAACGACCCTTAACATGTTATTCACTTAGTATTCTACGTTCAAGTAACAGTGTCGTGTTGAACTCAATCAAGAAAAAATTATAGAATAAATGAATGCTGCAAACAAGAGTTTTGTTCGAATTCTTTGCCATAATTGAGTCAAAATTTAGAAGTAAAATTTCTGATCGATTGTGACATGAGAACCAAATCTTTTCAATACATTTCTTTGAAAACACCTGGCGTAGCAAATTCTGACTTTTCTAAATGAACACTACAAGTATTCAAGATGATCTTCAAAGAAACTTTATCCCATATAGCCGTCACAATCGATGGTACTGGTTGAACTATGTGCAGAATTAGGTAGAGAGATATTCGGTTTAAGCTATAGGCTCATAAACCGTATCCTTGAAATCTATCTGCAGATAACAAGCATGTGAGCTCTCACAAATGTAAAAATGGATAGAACTGCGTGAAAATTTATTGAAAGATGATGTTAGACGATCATATCTCTACTGGTGATTACTCTTGTCATCCGCTAAGAAAACTACCCTCATATAAAGTAGATATGTATGTGTAATTACAACAGTTCCACGATGTTTTCATCCTACAAATGCATGGTTAAACATGACGAAGTTCTTTTGATATTTGAAGAATATTTTTCTTGATGAATTACTGAATACAAATTTCCATGACTAGATCAATGAAGCTATTTTCAACAGTTGACTTTGGATCTAGTTTCACTATACTCTTGTCTACTTTGAAAGATTCACTAGAAATCAACTTCATGTAAACTGTAATTTAGTGAGCTATGCGAACTGAAAGAAAAGGTGAAAATGGTATGAAATTTCCTAACGAAAGCTCAGAAGAGATGACATTCTCATATTGAGTTCTATATTAAGAGATACAATCACAGCATGTAGAAGTATTTCTAAAAATTCAAGTGAAAATAATATGTTTACGAATCACGTGCCATGATATTGTAGATTTGAGATAAAAATTCCGCCTTACTCACTTCAAGTGTTCCAAGAACTTTCTTAGAATAGGATAAAATATCAATGACTTGTACCAAAATTTCATAATCACAGCACAAGTTCTGAATGGATATGACTTTTCCAAGACTTCAAACGAGCATGTTCGAAATTCGACACCGTCATCGGTGGTACAAAAGAAATCAGATAATAGAACAAGCTTGGAGAATGAAAACCAGGCAATGTATGAAACACTTTCGATATTTTAAGATCAACCTGATTGGTATCGAAGAATGACTTTACGAGATACTCAAAAAAGCAAGTGAATCTTGACTAATCGAACGCAGCGACATCGATTTCTCTAGAAAGATTGTCTATACATTCTTTTTTTCTAAGAAAACTCGATGTATATAAGTGATTGTATGATATGTATTTGGCCTGTTTTCATTTTTGTGAAAGACGAACTTCAATACGAACTGATATTATTTATTCATATTATGAATATGTATCGATCGATGGATACGTGCGATGAAGAATAACTATATTATTATCCTTATTCATACTGTAATATGATAACATTGAAAATTAGATTAATTCTTAGAATTTCTAATTAATAAACGTTTTCTCAATAGTGGAACCACGAAAGCCGAATAGAAGCAAGAATTTCATACCGTATAGCATACTTTAGTGTAGAAGAGAAAATCCTCTAAGTTGATAAATCTCTTAACGACGAGTATCAAATAAATGTTAAATGAAAGATAACTTTAAAAAAACGCCAATCGTGTCATGATTAAAATTCGCACAAGACTTTCACCCAGGAATTCTCCACACTTTTATGTGAATTCTTGTTGTGAAAAGCGAGTGTCGTATTACTATCTAGGCAACATTTCCCATCATTAGAATCGTTTCCAAGACTAGCACGAAAATTACATGGGATGTTACTTTCCTTCCGATCAGTGACTTGACACAGGAGTTGAAAAAAAAAGAATTGAGAAATCTAGAATCATATTACTCAGAATTGACTGTATGAAGATCGCTGAAGACTTTGCGTTCGAATAGCGAAAGAAGATACAGCTACAAAAATCTTATGTACGTTGTGAAGTGCTAACCGTGCTAGTAGACGCGAAAGTTGTTCGACTATGACTTACAGAAGACTCATATTTGCATTTTGAAAAGCAATGGAAGAAAAAGAGAAAACTTTGCTATCACCATTCTTAAAAGAAAATACATCTTATTGACAATTAGCACAGATTGACGAAGACAATAACGTAGAGTGAGATAGTGCTCTTAATGCTTCAACTCCTGTAATTAATTGATATTAAAAAATCCTTTTTTTGGTTTGCGAGCATGTTATGAAAGTGAACTCAAAAGAAAACCATTTATTCATCAAGTGCATGTGAATTAGAAAATGTCCCGTGTCGGAATTATCTATTAAATATCATTTTAAAACTATCCATGTAGTCAACTCGGAAGATTATGATAGATAGAACTGTTAAGACTATTCGATTCCGATTGTTATTTTTCTCCCAGTTTCTTTTAAACGTACCTGGTCTTTTTATGTATTTTGTTATCGTAGTTTTTGATAGCTCTCGAGAAGTATCAGTTGTACCATCGACTGTGGCTAAAGTGGCCGTTGTGTTACAGTATTGTGTTTCTAAATCTATCGAACAAAAATCATGAAAAGATGCTCATCTCAATTGTCGTTCACAAAATCAGTTCATATGTCTGTCACCATCAATTCTTAGAAGGAGTAAAATTGATATGTTTGAATTTTAAGATTGCAATATAATAAAAGAAAATGTTTGATGATTTGATATAAAATGTAATACCAACCAGCCGGTGAAGTCTTTACCTTAGATTTTCGCACGAAGATAACGTATCCCTTCTCATTAATGCTTCTCGCATTGTTCCCTATGTAAATCTTGTTACTTTTCCTATGCTAATCAGATGGTTGATAAAATGAGTCTTAACTTATTTTGTATAGTCAAGACTAGACTATGAACATATAGAAAGAAATTCAAATATTGGAACTCTAACTAACATCATGAAAGCTATAAGTTCAGCGCTATCCTTATAATTCGATTTGCAATGAAACCGAGATTGAGACACTCACGTTTTACATGTATCTAACACTTTATCTCGGATAGATATCATCTGTATCATAGAATAGTTCATGAAGAATCGTTTCCGATGGCAAAGATAACTGTTTCCATATTCCTTGACGTATTCTATCTAAGTCAGCATCATTAGTATGAATTATAAATTTTATTTGACTATTTAAGTGTATGTGAGAGTGACGTCGAAATAGATGCCTGTAGTCGTATCTCTCTTTGCATATGGCTAATCACAAATCCTTGGATGTGAAGCTCATAGAAGGATCTTGTCAGCGAAGAAAAATATTGACGAGCATAACCTCTTCAAAAATATGTTTCATGCACTCTAAATCAATGTCCTATCGCAAAAAGTATGATAGTTTGACAGGTGTTATTCTCATGGGCATTTTGTTACAGGTTACAGTCATCAAATGTGTGATCAAAATTAACCAAAACATATAGGATTTTCTTCAAATCTGACCAACAAGAAACTAATCGTTAGATCTATGCTTAAGTCTGAATAAACTACTAAAATTTGAACATCACTGGTTTTTTTTTGATATCTATACATGGAAATGAGCAATCTCGACTGATTTTTTTTTGCTGTGACTCGTGTGATATTTTTGTCGTGTTCGAAAAGAAAACATGTTTATTATGTTTTCCAAAATGAAAGCAAATGAACATAAAACGATGGTAAAATGAGAAATGCTATCGAAGTTGATAGATGAAATTGATCTGAAAATTTCAATTTGAGTCTTCTGCAGGGTTGCATGCAAGTTCGCGTTCGTTTTTTACATTTTGAGATGAAATAAAATCATATGCACTTCATAAAATATTGGTTCATGTTTCTTTTAGTTGTGATCGAGAAAATTTTCTACATACCTTTTCGTTGAACAATACGAATGAGTGGTTGTGATTGATCGTCATCAACAATGTCAATAGCCGATGGTTTCTCAAGCATCCGTCGAAGTTTTTCTAATTGTTCTAGCCATCCCGTTAACTTTATTTCCGTATAGTCATCTAATTGACGACTCATTTCCAATTCATTTTTTATTTCGTCAAGTGTTTTTTTTAAATGAGGCTTCGTTTCATTTAAAAACCTTGCCAATTCACTTCTAGCTTCATCGGCTGCTTCTTGAATCCTTCGAATGGATACATTTTCCCAATCGTTGATGTACAAGAGAAGTGGATGTGGAACATCAACATCGTCTAAATCCCGTTGAAGATAATCCCGTTGTTGGCAAACACGATCCATTTCATCGCCAAGATTTTCTCGGTGTTCATTAAAATGCTTCTTACAAAAGCAACCCTGACATCCAACACAAATGAGAATGCCACCGGCTGTAGCGCATTCCATACATAGTTGGTTACCTGCAGATGATGCCATATTGCACTTGCTATAAAATATTCAAAATTCCGTCCTGACGAACAAACAACTAGATGTCCACTTACGAAATCAACTGTTATGAAGTATGAAGTAAGAAACTAAGTAGTACGTATTTAACGAACTGCTAAAAGAAATTGAACAATGCTGAATTGAGACAACATGTATTTAATGGATTCGGTTAAAACACGATTACAGGGAAGACAATGACATATGATGACAAATAACTGGAGACAAATATAGTTTCACAAAAATGAATCGAATTCCGAATTATTTTTTTTGCCTTGGTTCGCTCGAGATTAACAAAGAATTATGATAAGGATATAGATGTAGCAGAACTCAATCGAATTGCCGAGGACTGTTCCTGATGGATCACAATCGATAAGCGCATGGATTTCTATTTATGAAGTGTATATTTGGATTAAAAATTCGTAACAGGAAGTAATAATTTCTTGACTTCTAGAGAAACTCGAATCTTTCAATGAGAACTGACGCTACAATGTCAAAGTGTAGAATTCTACAAGAGATCAAGGTTTTTGTGTTTTCATTGAATAATACTCGAGAATACTCTGACTTTGACAATGCTACAGTAAAATATTCGCATTTTGAGTTGTTTGAAATGTACCCAATTATCTGTAGTTCCTAATTCAAGTAGATTTTATCTTCTCTCCTACTTTCAATTAGGATTGAATATAAGTGCTCACAGGTTTTGTTGGATAAATTTTCATTTCCATTGAGAATGAGTCAACTCTTACTGAAAATAAACTTCTATGAACAAGCAGAAAGTAACATATCAATACTATTAATGTATGAATATTTTTCCTACGAATGATAATATTCTTGCAGTGGACTACTAGTAAAATTTTTTAAGACATCAGAGTCAGAGATTGTATTTTAACTAAATTTAAAATGAGAATACTCAACTAGGTTGTTTTCGACGATTCATATATATGCTGACAACTGAACGAATAAAATAATGCTAGTTAGCCTAGTCATGAATCAAATCCTATATATTTTGAATTCGATATTTTAACGAAGAACTTCTTAAGCTGATCTAATCTGTTTGGCTTATGCTACGAAATCTTCTATACTACTTGTGTATATTCGATGTAGACAGTTATAAAAAAAATTCAATACCTTCACTAGAAAATAAATTCAAAATACGTCTAACTACTAACTCTGATGAGTATGATTCGTAGATCATCTGTATCATACAACTCTTCATCATGATTGATATGGACAGAAAAAAAAACCATATCGATGAATTGTTCTAACTAGTACTCGACTAGCTAAATTCAAGGCTTCGTCTTATGTAATTAGTGATCATTATGGGAAAAAAAACTTAGACCTTGTATTGATACTTACCTGTTAAACAAAAAGCCACACGAATAAATATTGCTTTCGTCGTGTCACTTATATATATATGTATGCGTTGTCTTTTCTCTCTCTCTAATGCGTATTAACTACTGATGCATCATTAGTTTATTTGTGATTTTTTTTCTCGTAAACATCATAATTTCTACTTTTTTACGTTGACGATGTTATCAATAATTGACTTCAAAGAATTCTATAAGTTAGAAACAAACCCACACTGCCTTACGTTTGATAAGGAGAAAAATCTGGCAGACATTATTTAAAAACAAATATGAATTCACACAGCTACATTTCTGAAGAAAAAATAATAGAAGTGTGAAAGGCAACATTCATTTTATTGATTGACAGTATTGGTTGAGAAATACGTGTAGAGTTAAAAAAAGTTTAAAACTTTGAAATACTCTCAATCGCGTATCATATTTAAAAATAAATCTAATTGAACTTTTGTTCTGAAATATCATCGGTCTTTGCACATTATTCTTCAGGTTCTGTTCCTAATTTCATATCAGGAAATTCGATGTCAAATTTTACAATAAGTCGACCACGAATTCCATTGTTTGATGGATCAGGCAATCCAGCTTCATCGATGATTATTTCTGTATTTGGTTTAATCACGCCACGTGGATTACGTTCTTCTACTCTGCCATCAATCAATGGTACTTGAATTGGTAGACCGTGCAAAGCCTAATTTGATAAGGAAATAGACAAAAATAATAAGTAGATTCCTCAAAAGACGACACATACATCTAACAATGACACTTTTGCTCTATAAATAAGATCAGAACCCGAACGTTCATATAAGTCATGTGGTTCTGTTTGAATGCGCACAACTAGATCTGCTGCTATATTTACTGGATCCTTATGTCCTGCTTCAGTAAATCGAAACGTTTCTCCATCAGCACAACCTGGTTCAATACGAACTACATGTCGGACTTCTTCAATTTCTGGTTTACATTTGCTTGGATCGCGAATCTCTCGTCGAACAACCACATCACGTATTATTCCATGTAATATATCTTCTAATTTAACAGGTACTATTCGAATGAAATCTGGATCTTTTACAGGTCTCCATTCGCATAGTGTTAAATCAAAAGATGGATCATTTCTCGACACATACGTTTTATTGATATAACTAAAACGATTGAAAATAATTGATAGAAAATGAATTTCTTCAAATTCTTACTCATTATTTGAATAAGATTTATTGATGTATTTAACAAAATCAATATTATTGGATTCTGATATTGCACGTATAATGCCCATACATTCTAGCCAATATTTTATAAGTTCTAGCTGAACATTTTTTGTGAAATCATTATTTATACTTGTAATTAGAAGATAAATACTGTTACAAATATTACAGAAATCCAGAAAAGAAGTAGATAATAAAGTATTTGTGCCCTTATCATAGATATGTTTGAATTGACATAGAATAAGATTCGCTGAACACATTTGAAGCGATAGGAAAATATGATTTAATGATTGTTTGATTGCACGCTTAAAAGCTTCCATTCCACAATAGAAAACACTCTTAAATATACATCTTACACCAATAAGTACGTCATAAATCCATTGACCCAACGATGTCAATACAATAGCATCACAGATAAGTTTAGCTGTTGTTAATGGTATGAAAACCTGTATATTTTGAACGATAGGATCTGTCGCTTCTTTGAAGTTGATTTCACTTTTTAGATAACTTTCTGCCACTTTCGGAAGTGAATAGAATCTTTCAATACCACGCAATGTGGTTGAACCTATGCCAGCCAAAAACTAGGGGACACCTGCCATGAGTAAATGAACAGAATTCACGAAACTGAACCAGTGTATAAATGAAAATATTGTTGGAAATTTTGAAGTACTATTACATTACATATTTCAGTGAACAGTCAATGTTCTTTTGTTTTTATATTTATTGACGGGCTCGTTTATATGAAATTTAACTTTCACAGCATGACGTGGCAACAAAAATATTGGTTGGCTTTTACCTTTCCTTATCTTTCATGATTATATCACTTGTATTTTAGAGATCAAATACTTTTACATCTTGCTTAACAACGAAAAATTTATTTATAAATCTTTTGTCAAACAAATCATAAACAAAATGTAAATTTTAATACGTTTCTATTTAGGTAGCTTATCTAATGTTAAACGCAGTCTTGTCATTTGATCAGCACTTGTATTTTTTTCTAATAGTGGTAAATACATGTTTCGTATAGCGTTAATTATTTTTTGAAATTGTTGTTGATATGTTTTCAACATGATTTCACCAACTTCATCGAGAAAGATACGTAATAAGATCGATGTTATATTTGGTATTGGTGATAAATTCATAACATCTGAAATCCATTGCCATGCAAACGCTATATCTTTATCGAATGGTGGACCACCATTAACGAGTAATTTACAGAATAATCGAATAAGCCCATTCATTCGAGTAAGAAACTCAGTTTCAGTTTCTAAACGACGTTGATCACCATCTGATTTTTCCATGTAACCTAGTGCTCTACAAAAGACAATATGTCAGTACAAAAGAATTTCACAAAAAAAACAAAAATTTACAACGCAACATAATGCTTAGATTAGTAATCATCAGAAGAATCCTATTCATTCTATCGTCGATTGATCGATCATGCTTTTAATCTATTCTCAGCATGTGCAGTGTTGGTTAATAACTCAACATAATCTTATGTCCTTGAAAACGTATCGGCAAGGATATTAATTCAAAATTCAATTTGATATACGTACTCTAAATATTGTCTATCATTCATAGTAGGTAAGCGTTTGGGATATGATGGAACTGTGTATGGACATTTTTTATGAAGACGCTCACGAAAAATGATACAAAACTCTTGATGTTGTTGATGTTTACTAAGTGTACAAATTAATGGTACAAGTGTTTCTGTTTTAACATCATTAAGGTCACCACCGAGTAATTGTGCAAGAATAAGTGTTGCAAGCACGGATAAACACAATAAACGTTCTGCATAGGCAAAATTTTAAAATAGAAAAAATTAACGAATTAAGATACTCTTACCGTCATCATTTGATATGCGAATCGATTGATTAATGATTTTTCTTTCTTGTCCATTTAAAAAGTCCAATAATTCATTTGTTAATACATTAAATGTTTCTTTACGTAATTTATTGACAATGCTTTTAATGGGAGAAACTAATTGTTTCTTACGTGCGACATCTATTTTTGAGTAGCGATCTTCGTATATCTTAGCATTGTCTGATAATTTTTCATATTTGATAAGTGTTTCAGGTCTAATATCGAACATATCAGTCAAAATGTGTACGTTTGATGGTTGAAGTTTAACCGGTAGTGTTGGGACAGGTACATCTTTTGGTGGTAAAGGCTCCACTATAGGAACTTGCTAGAATAAAAACTATGCTATTAAATACTACTGCTTGAATATTCGTTTGAAAACAATAGATTTCAATAATGTCTCTCTGATTCACATCTCGCGTAGTAGGACTCAAACACAATTGATATCATGTAAAACCTCTTTTGCAATCGTTTGAAGTTCATAATAATCATATAATTGTTGTTATGAATGAGATGAACATATAATTTGAAACGATTTAATTCATGTGAGATAATGTAAAACACGAAAGTTCGTGCACTTATTCTCTCTTGTGGTACATCGGTCATTCGATAAAATTCAATTCCATAGCACTCTAGTTTTTTCTCTATTTCGACTATGAAAAATATTCATACCGAATTCGGAGGAGTAACCGGCTTATGTTGTGATGATTCATTTAGTTGATTTGACTTTTGGCCATCATCTATTTGCTCGTCGTCGTCGTCTTCTTCTTCGTCTTCTTCGTCTTCGTCATGAGGCTCTTGGAATTGATTGATGTATTCGAAAAGGTCTTCTCTTGTTTTTATCTCTATTGTCTTGTCATCTGTTTGACGTTGTTGCTCGAGAATATAGAAAAAACGCACTAAATTATGAAACTAGTTTTATTTTCAAATGTATACAAATTTTTTCTCTTACGTAAATCATTCGCAGGTCCAAAACTTGGAATATTGGCTTTCCTAGAAAGTTTAAATATGTTACCGATTAAATGAAAAAAATCATATGCTTACGATTGATGACGAATATCTTCCAAATGCTTATTTGCTTGTGCTTGACTTTCTTCAAAATTGCGGACTAAACGTTCAATGTTTCTCTAGTTGCAAAAAGAAAAAAAGAATCGACATCAATGAAAAAAAAGTCGGCAAAATAAATCTCTTACCTGATGTTCTAATTTACTTTCAGAAATTTCATCCATTTATCTAGAATAGACATTGTTCTTTTTTGCACAAATTCATTATCAAATAATTTTTAGAAAATTATCAGTAAAACAAAAACAGAAAGACATGAAAAGTTAAAGTTCATTTTTCGTTGTTGATGGATCAGTTTTCGAATGTAGTTCTTGTTCAGCAAGACGAAATACTGCATGATTATCGAGAATTTCAACACTAGGTCGATCTTTGGTAAATGTATTGAAAGACATAGCTCGTGCTAGAACATCGATTGGTGTTGTTATCCATTCTGGTGCTATACGTTGAATCGTATAATGAAGTATCGTTCGCGTTAAACTTTCTAGTGGTCTACGTTCAACACGATCAACCATTAATACCCTACAAGAAATATTCGATGTTAAATTAAAGAAAAAACAAAACGAATTTAAATAAAATTTACCCTGGTCGATATATGGATAAGTGTTCAAATGCCATTTTCGTTATGGCTGTTTCTGCTTGACCCTAAAAAGAGCGATTGGGAAAAACATACCAATTAAATTTTTTTCTCCCATTCGAATTTCTATTAAATCAATGATTCATAGACGATACAACAAGTAAAAGTTGCATTCAAAAATCCATCTGAAATTTTCCGTGGGAAAATGATTGATGATTATTAAAGTCAAAGAATCGTGAGTTGAAAAAATTGTTTGTCTGTGAAAAAAGAAAGTGCAGACTCGACCCGATCCTACTGGATGTTAAGAATGAAGTTGTCCAGTCTTACTCGATGATCTTTTGACATTTCTTCATCGTGTGAGCAATTTTTTAAAAGTTATTGAGTTTGGAAAGGATGCGCGTAACTATAGTTTACGGCACTACAATTAACGTGGACTAAGCATCATATGAAATACGATGGATCTCAATAGGACAAATGCTCGATTTCTCATTTTCACTGTACTTATGCATGTTAGCATGAAGCTTCAATTCAGCAATGTGGAGAACATGTCGACTTCAAACTTCGCTTACGAATAGGAAGCACTGCAATTTGTGTTTATAAATATTAGAGATATGCTTTGACTAGAATAGAAATATCTCGATAATTTTAACATAGTTTCTCAAAGGAGAACTATCCATGATTGAAATTATATGAAACATAACTTCTTTAATATCTAGATGATCTAGATTAGTGTTTCGATAAGAAACGTTTTCCAATAGATTCATTTGTTCTGAACAGAGTCTGTTACATATCGAATAGTTTCATCGTAAACATACTTTCACTTGAGGATAAAGTACGTATGAATTTTCATTTGCACCTTGACTTGACAGAAGATGAAAATGTTTACATCCTTCTTGTTTAGCAAGACGAGCAGTACCAACAATGTAATCAAAATCAACTCGACGAAAACCTTCCTAAAATAAAATGACAATAGTGATTAAAAATTACTTACAATAGATAATTGTATACATACAGCTCCAGCTTTACCTCGAGTTGTACCGAGACAACAGTAATGAACATCAGCACCACGAAATGCTTCAGTATAGTTATCGATTTTATCGAAATCTATTTCACGTTGTTCCTAATAGAAATAAAAAGGAAACAATATCAAAATTACTGTTCAATTCATAACAATCATACACAGGTGGAAAAATAAGGTACGCACAAGACCGTAAATCATTGATCTAGATTACAATCAAATACGGTTGATTACGGCAGAGAAACAAACGTTTACGGTGAAGTTACTATGAATTACGGAGGTCGTTAACCTTCATCCTGGGTACATAATACATGTCACAAAAATCATCTGTTCAATAGTCAGCTAATCGTTGCCGTTTTCTTTTTGCTAGACTAAGCATTGCATGTCATGTTTTAAGAATGGAATTAGAAACCATTGACATGAACATTTATTTATGATTGTCATATTGAAATAAATACTTAACATCAAAATGTATCTTTTTTTCTCGAATGATAGTATCGAATATTTGTTTTCTGATACGAACATGAACATTAATGTGTAAGAGAAACCATAATCAATAATTACTTTTTGAGTTATATGGTTACAAGATTTTTTTCAAATGATGACAAAAGTTTTTAGTTGTTGGTAACAAATCTCAAATTAAATGTAAATATGTATAATAGTTAAGTGGTTTAGTCTTCGATCAACATCATACAACATTATCGAGGAAATCTTTATCACAGTATGATGAATAATCTTCTACGTACATATTAAAATATAGATTTCTTAATAACAATTATCATATCATTTGCTAAGTCAGAATTTCAATCGTCGTTGAATGATCTTCATCGAAGGATGACATTAAAATTCCCTATTTTCTTTTTCAATTTTGTTTGATAGAACGCTAGATGGTCTTACGTAAAAAGAGAATGCATAAACTCTGATAAACATGTAAGTCTACGAATCCTTCTTTTCTATTATACATATATATGTGTGTATATATGTAAAATTACATCATCATATACTCCTATAATATATAAAATGTATTGAAGTCCTCAAAATAATTTATTGAACTTTAAATGATTCCAAACTTTATCCTTCTATCCTGATACTTCTCCATTGCCGTCGAACTGTTCTCAATCCGATTAAAATCTCAAATAGAGATAACATGTGAATATTCTTCAAAGGTAAAATTAACTACATTTGTTTATTCAATTTTTACTCTAATTCATTGAATTCAATGGCAAATTTTTATAGATTTTTCTCATAGAAAGATACAAGTGATAGTTTCAAGTCCGTCGGATACACTTTGATGCGTTTTCGAATGCACAAACACCTATCGTAAAAACGAAAATTATGATTCTTCCTTCGAATCTAACTCTGTTTACTTGATGTTCTGTGTCATTAATTATTCTTGCTGTATGATTTGTTTTTCTCTTGTCAAGGCCGAACAGGACGACTAGGTATCATTATATTTAGTTGATTCTCTGATTTCTTATACAATAAATCCCTTCATTATTAATAATGTCTATGTTTCGTTCTTAAGTCAACAAACTTTCCGACATAATCTTTAATATTATACCGTTTTCTCGTTATATGAATCATCAGTGTAGTCGATTTTTCGGCGACCAACAAGAATAATTTTTTTAAATTGATTATTATTTATTAATTCTTTGACAAGTGCTTTTCCTGATTCTCCTGTGTAACCAGTAACCAAAGCAATTTTAACTGTGGACATCTTAAATAGAATAAAACAAAAATCAAAAGTAACAATTAGATGTACAGTTTCTGTATTCGACTAATTACATTATCTTGTTTACCAGAACAGGAATAAGCTTTTAAAAATAGAAGAATAAGATACAAAAATAGATTCATAGAAAGTATCTTTTAACAGACTTAATGAACTTCAGTAAAGTAACACCGATAGATAGATAGATAGATAGATAAATGTTAGAATACAATAGATGTTATACGTGTTCTTGTTTTCTAGCCAATGAAAAAACAAACATGTCGCTAGAAAACGAATAATATCATCGTACTTTAAGCGACACAAGCAACGTTACTGAATAGTGATAGGTAGCGATGATAATCTAGATATACGATTTGAAAATTGCACATGTTTTTTTCTTTCTTTTAGCAAAAAAAAGAACATTCCCATAATGCAACATAGACATTAAATATTTATACTTATAAAAGGGTATTTACTTTACATAATCAGTTTTGAATATTTCGATTAATTTGATGGTAAATCTTTTTTTTTTGCTTCTTCTCACCTAGATATCAAAAAGCAGCATCAAACCATAATAATAATCAAGTATGTTTTCTTTTTTAATACAACAAATTTCTTTATCAACGTCAAGTGCGCAAATAGAAGATATCAAGGATTTCTAAGATACTATACCCAAACGAGAATACCTAAATAGATCGAATTCGTTTCATTTTTAATAGATGATTAAGTTCGCAATTCTTGCATTGGTAGTTTGTTTACAAACATAGTACTATCCTATTGGGTTACACTATATGATTTACACTCTGTTAACACATGATAAACCGCACTGATTAAATATTAAGTTATACGTCGTTATTTTTTCTTCTTCATTTCTATTGATTGCCATCAACTGTCTATGCAAGTAATATATTCAGATTTGAATTGAATCTCACGAATGTATATGTTCTATTTATGATAGGCACTTATATAATGTTGTTTCGAATATGAGAAGAAAAACAAGGCGGCTTGAGTATCTTTTCAATGTCGACATAAATGGTTTCTGTTCGCCATTAGTATAATAAAAATGATCTAGCTATCAACTTCTTTTTTTCCTTGAACAAATCTAGAATAACTTCATCAAATTTTTTAAGCCGTTGAAAATTTTTCATACATAAAATCCAGGGTATCCTTTTCTTTTTTGTTCTTCAAATATTTCTAAGTATCGATTAGAACAGAATTATATCAATTAATTTTATTGATAAATATATTGGATGCTTTTCAGAAGATCTATCGGTGTCGAATACTTTTTTTTTTCTATGAACTTCGAGAACACGCGATCAAACTGATAGTGATCTGTAATTATAAGCCACGTATTTTTATATTTAGCAGACTATAGCCATATATTACGAATGGATTGGTCTTGGATTAATAAACTTTTAGCAATGACATTACTAACATCTGTTTATCTTTCAAGCAGCAATATTCCCCTTCAATCGCATTGTATAATGGAGATTGATCTTTCGAATTAACAATTTTATTATTGTGATAATAAATACGGAATCGATTTTCGAATAAATTCCGTTCGATCGAAACGTGAGGAAGTACCTATTTTGTACATGATGTTATAGTTCGCGTTCTTTAAGATGTCGCATTCGTTTTACTTTTCTTCAATGATCTATGTTATCCGACCACTAAAAAGAGACATTCCTGAAAACGATCGATAATATCTATATGAATACTGTATAAAATAAAAGAACAATAAAACGAAGAAATAAATCACGACATTGTTGTAAGACATAAGGTGACATTGAAGATTTCTTAACGTTGAATTATAATTTTTCACATTCGAAAGATCTTGATATACAAATAAAAGTAAATTCAATTAAATAAATGCCAAAGTAATCGGATATAAATCTCATGATTATATCCGAAAATATTTTATTAGACGTTTTTTTATCACATATTGAAATTGATAGCTCAAATATGTAATTTCAGCAAGAAAAGTCGACATAATCTATATTAAATTGTGTTTACTAGTAAATATATTTTCGGAATCATTTATTTTTGTGAAAAGAAAAAGATCAATAATTCTTAATTCAATGATTCATCGGTCATACAGAAAAAAAACAACTACGCAGTAGCTATACTTTCCTTTGAAAGTACAATGTTTAACGATCCGTATCATCAACTGCTTGAATCATTAAAAAGATTATTTTTCAACTAAAATTGTCGACAAGTGTGTGTTTACAAAAACGATATTTTATTCAGGAAACGACCTCAAATAGGCGTCGCTGTTTTTCTCCTCTTCTAACCTTTGTATAATCCTAATCTTTCACATCCTTCTCCAATCATCATTCAAGTGACGAGAAAAACAACAAGTTAGTTTTTTAAAAGGATGAGATCCGATTTTTCGAAAAAAAGAACATTTATATGCATATAAACTATGTTACAATGTAACCATTCCAAGGATGTTGATTTGTATGTGCGTAAATAAGAACGAAGAAATCCATTTGTCGATACATATTTACATATTTATATATATATATATATATATATATATACATATATATGTATGAATGCAAACGAATCAATTAAATTTTTGTGTAATATATATTTACTAAACAAGAAGAACTATTTTAGAGGCTTCTTTTGTTTACTTTCAGTAGTTAATTCAACTTTTTTTGGCAAGAGAATTATATTGATTTGTAAAATTATACACGATGGATGATCATCATATTTAGAAATAGTTTACATTTGAGTTTCACATAATCGTTAGAAATAATATAAACTTTTCAATGTTAACCATCGGCAAAATAAACATATTTTGAGAAATAAAAATAAATAATTAATCCTATGATGATCCTTAAAACATAATATTTACTTTTTTTCTGATCATGCTATGTTTCGATTAATAATCGGAGAGAGTTTTTTTTTTTTAAAGTCTCTATTGCGAAATTCATTACGAAGGATACATCTAGTAATATGTTTGGAAGGAATACGATCGATTGATTGCTTGCTTGAGTTTTTCTTTCTCATTTATTATCTTTCATCAACTATATTGGCAGCTGTCATATGTAAAATCCATTGTTCACGTACAGTAGCGGTAAACTTCTTTTTTATTTTTCTTGTCATCATATCTTCTAATTATCTTGATTAATAATGAGTCAGCTAAAAGAAAAAACTTTGAAAACATTTTATGTTCATTCGATTGTTCGAACGAATATTTTCTTTGTTTTTCTTTTTGAATTCATCAAAACAACATGGTTTAAACTTACTATAATTCCATTTTGGAATAAGCCCTATATAAAATAGTATTTTGCTCGTATATTGAAAAATATCTACCTAACTTATTGTAAGACTATTAGAACAAAAACAAAATACTAATGAATCCCACAGTACATTTTGTTACGGTCTTGTTGGAATCAGCTGTTAAAGAGTGATGACTGTAATTTTGGAGTAAAAAATAAACAAATGAGAACATTATTTGATGATACTATTTAGGCTATTGTTCTGTGGAATGGAGTCGAATCTTGAAAATAAAAATAAAGTCAACCAATAACTTACAGTATAAGTAGGCTTCTCTGTAAACAAACAAAAATTCTTTTCGAAGATTAGAAAATGTATGATGTCGACTCGACCTTGATGTATCTATCGTTAGTTGCGACGAAGATTTTTTGATATTGCTTTTCTCGAGATCATCGCGACACAGAATAATAACTCGGTATATTTACATATTCAAAAGACAGAAAACTTGATTTATCAACATCGATGTGCTTTGTATCTTTTTCAAAATTCTGTAATATCTACGTAGATGATACGTGTTTGATACAATGCTCTATTCTATTGTGTTGTAATTGTTAATCTTAGACATTGACAAGTTGTTCTATCTTTAATTAATTTTGTTTTTCTAATTTCGATTTATTTTTTACATCTTTATTGTTCAATAATAATGTTGTTCCGCTTCTTTATTAAATATAATATTTGCAAATACATGTGCATTTGAATACTAACGAAAAGACATTGTTATATCGCTTGTATTTGATTCTCTTGATTGATTTTATGACGGCCTTGTATATATATATATATATATATTCTTTCCACCATCATCGCTTCCTTCGTTCTGTTCTGCGTGATATATACATACGTTGTCACCATCCAATAACGAAAAGAAACAAGTAGTTAAGTGAGAATACAGGAGAGCATCATTATCATTAGCATACACACATACAACGCCACGAATCGATAAAGGTAAAAGATAGGCGAAGCGTGCTAACATTATGAACAGAAGCAAGAAAAAAGGCGCAGGGCGAAAAAAGAGAATAAAGTCGTTTAATCATAGCTTCATCCACTATTCACATGTCAGACAATAATATGATTTATCTAGGTATTTCATCGTCGATCAATCATGCTCGTTTGATGTTTCATTATACATTATCAATTGGTGATTTCTATTCTTTATTATTTCGTTAGTATTACCATCATGGTTAGTTGGTATGTATGACAAGAAAAAAGAAAGTTTCTTTTTTTTGCTTTCCTCTATAACTAATCGTAATTTTTTTAATACTAGCGAACCGTTTCATTCATATAAAGTTCCATTAAAAAATAATGGACAATCTATTATCGAGCATAATCTTGTCACAATATATTTAAGCTTAGAATGGCCTAATAATGTTAATGATAATCCAAATCTTATTATACATATTTTTGATAAAAGTAAAAGAAAAATAGACGACGAAATCTACAGTAATAACTTATGTTTAATTTTGAAATATTAAGAGACATCTTCAAAAGCATGTAAAATTGAACCATCGATGTCATATATTCAACAAAATCAATCATCGTTATTTGTCAATTCCATCAATCATCAACAACAGCAGCAGCAGCAGCAGCAGCAGCAGCAGCAACAACAAAATTTCGGATCAACATATCAACAACAGTATAATCATCATTCATCAGTTATCAATGATGAGCCACCAACGACCACAACAACGCTGACAAACGGCGATCATAATGATGTATCATCGACAACTACAACTGTAGTATTTAATGGCATACAACCACCACCATTATCATCTCTATCTCATACACCTATTCAACAAATTAAACCTGAAGTTCAAACACAATTATCGCCAGTTTATCGACGTCAACAAACACCTAACTCACCGTCAACATGCTCATCAACAAATCAACAATATTTATCATCCCAACATGTCATACAGGCACCATCGTCAAATATTGATACTCAGTCGAATATACAAATGTCACCAACACCTAAAACCATTAGGTATATATTAAGAATTTATCTTGAAAATAATATGTTGATTGAATAAAATCTACAAAGATCTTTTAATAAGAAAAGAAATCGTCTACTTTCTGCCATTAAAATATTTCTCATTGCAAGGTCTATGGCTTATTTAGATTGCTGTGACAGTTTTTATTTTCATATCATTTTAATATGAATACATAGTTTCGAATAAGGTATATTAAAACAAATGAAAAATGAGAAGATAGATCTAATCTTCATGCTTCATCTCTTAATTAAACGCAAAAAAATTTTTTTATATAATGATAAAAATCTTCTCATTAGTTGTGCTATTTTTCTCAAATACGTAATGGTGTTGTATTCAAGAAAATCGTACTACACGATTAATCAGAGAAATGACTGGTTCTATTTTGTTTTTTCTTCCTCAATTTTCTCCAGTCCAACTCCATCTACTACTCTTCCAACACAACAGACAATGACACACGTGATCGATTTACAACACACTTCAGGTATTTCACCATATCCATTGTCAGCGTCTTCGTCGTCCTCGACATTCAAGGCTATAAATTGCGTTTGCTCAAAGCCACATATTGCTCATGAGCACAATTGTCCGGCATTGGCAATGATGAAGCAATCATCGAACACAAACTTGAATTCTCAATCGATCGTTTGTCGACCACCGATTAATCGTACAATAGCTCAGCGAGCTGCAGCTGCTTCACAAATTCGTACTAATCGAGCTATTTCAATGGCTCCTTCTAAAGATCAAGGACAAACATCAACCCCACCAGCATTAGTACAATTTTCAATTTCGAATTCAAAAACATCAGAATCTTCAACAAACATAGCAGCTGTTGTTAATCAACAACAATCAAAGTATAAAAATTTATAGTTTAAAAAATACATAGAGATGTCAAAAATTAATAATGTATTTTTTCTTTCTTTCAAATTATTATCAAGTTTTCCGGCAATAAAAAAACCTATCGTACGACAACGTAGTACTGGTTCAACGAATTCTCGTCAGAAAAAAAGACGCATTATTAAACAAATCAGTTTACCAAATGGAACAAATCAAGATCAAGCATCTTTTTATAATCAATTTAATTTAAGTATGAACGTTTGCTTCTTAATATACCTATTATAATTATATATAAATCTTTATTTTATTGTTTTCTTTTTCCAAGTATGTTATCTTATTCAAAATTAATTCATTTTTTTCAGGTGATTCTAAACAAGAACAACCGACATTTATGATCAAAGAAGAACCTATATCTTCATCGAATCCAACTATAAAATTAGTTTCACCATTTTCCATTCAAACAACAGTCAGCAGCTCGGAAATCGACCAAACCATTGATGATGTCATTAATGGTAAAGGAGATATAAGAATTGATGATACAGCACCTATGCAAACAAAACGGCAACAATTACCATCATCTCAGCTTGTTTGGGTGCAGAATGGAACAGTAACAACTAAAACATGGTTATCACCACTTTATCAAAAGCAACAACAACAGCAGCAGCAACAGCAGCACCAGCAACAACAACAACAACAGCAACAACAACAGTCCGTATACGATCCTATTGGAACGGCTTTAACACATCAGGATGTTGTGAATATTGCACAACAAGTAGTTTTTCCTACAGCTACTGAACAAAATCAAATTCATACAGGATTAGAAACTTCAATAACGAATAATAGTAAAAAGAGAAATCGATTGAAATCGGCTACCAATAATAATAACACTCCGAAACGTAATCGTAATCGTAAAACTGTTCTTGATAGATCACAGTCAACAAGTGCTGCATCTTCCGAACAAGAAACTATCGAAAAACTAACAATAAACTCACCTATCACACCTACCCTCAATCTAATTAATAAGCCAACATCATGGTCAAATATGTCAGCAGCATCCTCATTAGGATCAGTAACAACAACAACGACAACAGCTAATACTCCTATATTAAACTCAAATCAGGATTTACTATCGTTTGATAAGAATGATTCATGGCAAACGCAATGTATTGAGAATGTTGACGCTATCCTAGATGAATTTCAACTTGTGTCTATTGATGAACAACGAATTAATTCCAATCATAATTTCGATTTTGATTTGAGTACGGATGGTTTTCCATCAAAAGCAGCTGATCAATTTTGCTCATCAACTCCACCACCACCATTAACAATTGATAATCAACGATACTCGTTATCGTCAACTGATAAACTAATGAATTCGTCACTAACAAATTCTCGATTAGTCACAGGTGATGTTGATGTTTATGAACATTTTCTTAATCCTCATTCATCATCGATTTGGCAAGAAAATCAAGTAACATCATCCGTATCAACCCCACCAGATTTTCAAATCAATAATTTTTCTTTACAACAACAACAACCGCTACATCATCACCAGCAGTATCATCATCATCATCAACAAAATCAAAATCAACAACAGTATTATTCTTCTCAAACAACTGAAGAACATTATGATTCGTCTAATGTACAATCACAAGTAAGATTGTTGTTCGATGTGCAATCTTAAATATCATAGTTGATAAACTTTAAATTAGGCAACGAAAAAAAAAAAAACAAAGGATACAATTTAAATTTGTCTTTTTCTTTTTTTAAATTTTCAATTAAAATTGTATTTTTACTTTATAATAATAAATTTATTTGTGTTATTTTTCGTTTGATTTAACAAAAATCAAATTTCTTGATTGTAGATTATTAACCGAATGAGATAATATACCATGCACATGTATTGATAATTTCAGTTTTTCTTTTTTTTCGAATATTATAATCCAGCACAGTCGATTCAGTGATGCGAAATTTCGAAATTACCGTACGTATTGAGCAAGTAAAGAGAAAATAACTGTTCGAAATTTCAATCCACCTGATCTTACGACAGAACTGTAGACAACATTCCCGAAATCATTTTTTACAAAGTATTTTTTTTTAAGTAAATTTGTGTCTAACAAATCGATATATATATATATAAATGCAAAGCAATAAAAATAACGTGACTGAGAATACTATTCAATTAATTTCATGTCTATAAGATTTTTCTAATGAGTAGTTATCATTGTAAGATACTATCAACAAAAGTCATGGGTACTTCAAATCAATGTATTCTATATGACTCGATTGATGAATATCTTTTTGTATAATAATTATTAAGGAAAAAAAGGTAAAGAATTTTATCTTTATGATTATCATATTTTAGTTTATCGAGTACAAAAAAAAACACAAGAATGCAACTATGATCTAGCATAACTCTACGTAATCGATTGTTTCAAAAGTTGAGCTCTCATTAATTTCTTCGAAAAATAACTTTTAGTTTCCTTCAATAATATTATTCTATGAGATATGTATGCAAATATCTAGAAAATGAATTAAATTGTTGACTATTTCGTTGCATTGATTACCGACGCTCATGAAAATCGAATATAGATGGATTGTAGAAAAATAAACTCATATCGTATTGAACATATAGATGCGACATCTCTTTAATTGTTCGATTATGATAGCTAATTATGTTTCATTGGAAGATAATAACAAATAATTATTCATGCACTCTGCTCGTTTAAAACATATTCGAGAAATATAAATATATATATTTAACCTTATTTATTTACAATCAATTTTTAAAAAATATCTCATCTATTCAATTAAATGAGTACGGGTGGCGGTTTACAAGAGACTTTTCTCGTGTCTGACCAACAAAAATCCGACAAACGGTCGGATAAATCATCTAAACAAGTTGTTCATACAAATGATAAACAAGTGACAAAGCCGGTGTGTACACGCTGTGGTACGACGCAATTAATTGACATAACACATCATGAATTTCCTAAACAAAAAGGTCTCGTATTTGAATGTATGTCATGTGGTAATAATTCACTTCGATCCAATGTATCGGATGATGAACGACAACGTCGTTTAGCTATGGTTGCCGCTGATCATTTAAATATAACGGACTGTCAATTTTGTAATAGGCGATTTCATTCACTTAATGATTATTTAATGCATTTACGAAACGATCATGCTTCAAATAGAACAACATAAATGTTGTTCGGTGGGGAAAAAATTCGTTCGAATTCGATTCAGATGTGCTATGTTGTAATCATTTAGATAATCGAGTTTCGTCGATGTTTTCTTTTTATAAGAAATTTGAATAATCTCTTCTAACTTGTTTTCCTACGTTTTCTTGTGACACAATATGATTAATAATTGCGTCCTTTCTTTTTTATATGTACGTTTATTTTGAAATAGGTGATATTTATCTGAACACGGAAAGCAAAATCGAATATCGAATAAAACATTTGCATGCTGATCATAACTAGAATTCAGTATACTGTACAATTGGATCGTCTCCTATATGTTAATTTTTATCATTATACGACAGATATGTATATAGAGTGGTAATTAAAGGATAAGTTCATTGTATTTGACCCAATAAAAGACAAGACAATACATGAAGTATAGAAATAATCAAACTAGAATGTTTAGTTATCACAAGTATAATCGAAGCAATTATTCTCATCTTAACAAAATTATTCATATATTTCGTCCTTGATTTTTTAGACATGAAAAAAATTACCTAGGATAGTTAATCGTTATTATCAGAGAACCTGTAGGTGATATACCTTGACATATATGTATTATATCTATTTCTGATAAATGAATCTGCTCTCTCGTTGTCTACATAACATTAACAAATATAAGAATATCTCATCAATCATTTTGTCTATTCTCGGTTGAATTATAATCTATGATGATGAAAGATGAGAAATTTGTTCTCTCATCAAATATTAGTTCTTGTAGACAAAAAAATAACCTATTGAACAATTAATTTCGTCATAAATAGTTACTTTGCCTATGAAACACAGACGAACAAGTTTCTCTTATCTACTAACTAAATGATTTGTTCTCGTTTTAAAAAAAGAATTGAATCGAACTGACATTGAGCTAAACAAAAATCATCGATTCATAAAACAACATGAAACTCGATAAAGTTGATTGCTTCATTGGTTTTGTGTTGAGAGAAAATAGTTTCCATTTGTCGATGAACGAATAGCAATTAATGAAGTTTGCAAAGTACCCAACATAGATATTGTATATGACCTGACATTTACGTTATACATCGATTAAAAATCATGGTACTTAAACATCATGTCTAACTCGATAGAAATAAAGAACATATGTTGCATCTTCATGTACATGAGTAGTAAACTTTTTTCTAGAGTAGAGAAACTATTGAATGATCGTTAAGCCTTAGCATATAAGGTGTTCGTCATCATACAGTATGTTGAAGCATAAATGATTTAAAACTATAGATTTTCTCGATAGTCAAATAAGAATAAGTTCATGAAAAATAAAAGATTTCAATTCTATGAGCATCATGTGTCGTACGCAAAAATACGATTGTCATCAGTATAGTACTGTAATAAATTATCACGAGTCCTATGAGAAAAATACAGCAATTAACCGTGCATATTAAACGAAATGAAAACAATAACATCGACCAATCATATCAAAATCTATTGATTTAGGTTAAATTTTAATAACATGAATGTGATTTCTTGATCGACAGGTAATAATGGTAAGAAGAAAAACAAACAATCCAGATACATTATTCTATATGAAAAGTCAATATGATGATTGATTGAAAGCTAAATATGATATTTATGAATCATGATTTTTTCGATGATTCAAAAAACATATTTTTGAAGTCAAACCACAGTGAAAATACTGCGCAAATTTCTTAGCAATGCCATCGAGTATGCTCAAAAGTAAACTAGTTGTTCATGATAAGATAGAGATTCTTATAAGATTTCATATCAATGTCTGCCTTTTGAATATACGAAAAAAAAACAACAACAGACAAGTTGTGAAGTAAATACTTTCCATCGAATGTTTTGCGAATAAATTGTATTGTAAAAAGTGATTCATAAATCAATTAATGATTGATATCGATGACTCAACATATTTCGAGAACGAAGAATGCGCCCTATTTGGAATAACAGGAGATAATTATAACGAAGTCACGAAATCGTTGAATCATATTCTTGAAATGTGGTCAGTTGAGTATTATCATCAATTATCATGTCTTCTACGGCAACTATACAATCGATTAATTCGTTTTCATCGAAATCCTTATTGTCTATTCAAACAGTTCACAAAATTAAACAATCAAAATTTCAAAAACTTCTAGAATTTTTTCTCTCATTTAATATCGATCGAAAGGCAACCGATGACAATACAGATCAACATGCTAAATTAGTATTACGTGCCTTTGTTATCTATTTAATATTTGTTAGCAATGTTTTCATTCTTGCCATGTTATCTCAATCGAAAAATAATTTTTTTATTACGAAAACATTTGAATATCATTTAATTGATGAACGATTTCCAGTGAGATCTGCTTGGCTCGAACGAAATACACGACATAATCCATATAAAAATGTACAGAATCGTTACGAAGATGCATTCATGATTAATTTCAATCAAATTGCGACATTGGACGATGTAAAGAATTCAAGTTGAACATAAATAAAGATTTCGAATCGATATTTTTAGATTTGGCAATTCATGAATGAAACAGTTGGAAATGTTTTTTATCGTTCACATGTATGGCAGTCAAATCCAATAGTTACATCGAAGCGTTCGATTCGTTGGATACTTGATCATTTTTTAATGATTGGCGTTATTCGAATGAGACAAGTTCGTGTTAAATCTGAAAAATGCAATATACCAAAATTCTATTCAGATGAAATATCTGACTGTTATCCAGCGTATTCATTAGAAAATAAAGATACAGATCCTTGTAAGTTTTGTTTTTTTTTAGGAAAAATAACAGAAGATTTTAACGAAAAATGTTCTGTACTTTCGTCAAATCAATTCGAACAATGTGTATTAGATTTAATGAGTGTTGTACTACGGGTTCTCATCATGTTTGTGATACAAAAGGAATCATGGTCGGAATTGATTGATCGATTGAATCCGAAAAAGAGTCTTCGAGCTAATGGCAATCAATGCATTAGGGATTTGTTCAATACTTAACAGTAGAAATCTGTCAAAATTTTCATGAGAACTTTTACGAGCAAGAAACAAGTTCTACTATGAGGAATTAGTTTCTATATACTATGTAGTTCAACTGAAAATTTTCATTGATTTGTTTTGAGAATAGAAATAGAAGATCGTGAGTTTTATCGATCGTCCTTCTCATGTTTGTTTCTTCGGAATATTTTGTTCGATACTATCTTCTGATGCGCATAAAGAAATTCTTTTGAATTGATGATTATTTAAAAAAATTTAAAAAAACATATTTCATAGTTGGTCCCATCACATTCGGTGATAGTACAGAAGTTAATTTAAAACAAGCATGGAAATATATGTCATCCGAACAAACTCGCATGGGTTCATCATCGGCACAATATGGAACATACGATGGTGGTGGATATGTAGTTGATCTAGCTCAATATGAAAGAACAAACGAACGTTTTACAAGTAATTTAAATGAATTAGTAAAATATAAATGGCTTGATAAAGCAACACGTGCATTATTCATTGATATCATAACTTATAATCCAAGTGTTAATTTATTTTCTAATATAAAACTAACATTTGAAATGCCTATAACAGGTGGCATATTCCCATCGTATAAAATTGAAAGTAAACAATTATTAAAAGTAAATAAGTCATAGATATGTATACAATAGTTTGTTTTGTTTTTAAATTAATTTTATTTTCAAGTATACAACATCTACGAAATATATTCTTATTGGATGTGAAATTATTATTATTACATTTACTGTACTATTTATTTTTATTCTCATAGTAAAACTTGTAGAATTAAGATGGAAAATTTTTCTTAGCTTTTGGAATTGGATCGATATTATTATTTTAGTAAGTAGAATTTTTTTGGAGCATTGAACACTAGCAACTACTCACACATACACACCATGTCTTTTATCTACTATTTTTGTTTTAGTTAATTTCAATTTTAATGATTATTGCTGATGCTCATCTTCTATTAACTATTAATTCGGCATTAGATGGTAAAATGTCTGTCTACATATCAACATTTGATGATTTAACGATTCGATTAATACGTCTTCAAAGTGCATCTGATACTTTAAGTATTCTTCTTACATCAATTAGTATTATACGTATACTAAAATATTGTGATTTTGCTGTGACTATTGTTCGAATAAAAGCAACAATACAAAGATGCTTTGGAGATCTTATTGGTTTTCTTGTTATGTTTGTTGCAATAATGATAGCTTATGCACAAGTAATTTCGAATATGTTTTATTACTAGTTAGAAAGAAAAAGAAACATCGATTTCCCTATTCGAAATAGTCTCTGATATTTGAAAGACAACAAACCATATTTTCTTACCACCATTTAAGTTTTCGTATCTTATCTCATGGGGTAACGATAAGAAATAACCTAATCTAATACGTCAATAGTTACAATAAAACAAAACCATACGAGTTCATGGACTTGATGGCGAAAGCACGGAATTAGTAACATATATGCAACTATTGATGCTTCTCACTCGATTTTTTCGATATGAAAACAATGCCATAGAATGAAAATAAACTATTTAAAGAGAATCAAAACTCATGAACAAACAAGTATTCTAAAAGAAAGATATTTGAAATTAACATTTCTCATTCGATTGGTCATCATTGAATGAGTCCGGTTAAAGTTTTTATTTTCCTAAAATTATCTAATGTTTTTTTCCCGAATATATCTGCAAAGATAGACAACGTGCCTATCGAGAAGATTGTTCAGATTCAAAGTTATCTTGTTTAGCTAGGATCCTCTATGAATTTTATTTCATGTTAAAGTCTCAGTAAGATTTTGTAATTAACAGATGAAAAAGTTTTGATTTGTAAACCATATTTCATCTGAAATTCATCAATATATTTAGTTTGGCAATCTAGCACTTGGTCAACATGCTCCAGCATTTTCAACTGTTGGCAAAGCATTCGTCGCACTTTTTCGTACTGTACTTGGTGATTTTGATTTTGACGATGTCAGTGATGCTTCACCCATAGTCGGACCCATATTCTTCATTGTTTGTAAGTTTTCAATCTATTCTGGAATATGTTCAAGTTCAATAAATATTTTCAGATATTTTTTCCATGGTCTTTATTTTATTCAATATGGTTCTGGTACGTACGTTTGAATATTCGTATGATACTTTTGATTTGTTCGTCTTATTTTAAGGCTATTGTTATTGATTCATATGAAGAACTAGGTGGTGAACATCGTCATGTCATTAATGAAATGTTAATCAATGTAACACCATTTCTTAAACAAGCTATTCGAAATTTTTTTCAACGATTTCGTCTTTGGACTAAAGTCAAAGTTATTGTTCACTTTATAATACGTGCTGAAGATCCATTGAATTCAAAGACAGTGGGTGATCTTTTACAAGAATTTAAATATTCTGCAACATCATCACTCTACGATGAACTTCGACATGCATTCGAACATGATATGACAAAAACGATATCAAAAACTGATTATGAAGCTTTTTTAAGATATGCGCGTGATGATAAAAATCGTCAACGTGATACAATACAAAGTTTATTTGCTGGTAATACACCATTGATTGATTTCAATGAACAACAAGAATGGAGTCAACATGCAAGAAATTTATGTACGATACAACAGTGGGCACAATTGCGATATCGTATATCACGTTTAGAAGAATTATTCGATTTAATTGAAGGAAAAATTGATTATACGATTCGAACATCCGATAATTTACTTCAAACTGTAACACTATCTCTTCAAAAGTCTTCCAACGCAAATGTATAATTATATCATTCATGTTGTTCTCTATCTTCTCTGATGATAGTTGTATACTTCAGTAATTCTATATATGTATTAGGGAATAGTTTTGTTTTATTTTTAAATCCTAATATCCTATGTCATTACCTTATCCAGATTTGAATTCATACATCATCCTTAGAATGGTTGAATTAGATATGAGCAAAAAAAGGAAAAACAAGAATATAAGCCGACTATTTCGAAGAATAAGGCTTGTTAGTACATAAAAATTTATTCCACAAACATACACGTTCATGCATTGGGCTCGTCATTGTAATACATGTCGGACAACAATTCATATGTGTTTAAACTATAAACGTATTCAAATCAAATCATGCAATCATGCGCTGTGATTCAGAAAACTTTAACTATAGTTAATCTTGTTTCAAAATCAATAGTAATAACTTATTTTTATGAAACATTGTAACATGTGATATTTATCTTCAAAAAAAAAACAAACTAGTCTGTATCATTTATTGTTTTTCTTTCTGTTGAGTAATGAGAATATTTGATAAAGAAGTAAGTTCTTTTTTTTTATCTTATAATAACATGTAGCCGTCACATGTACTAATTGATGCTAGTTGTATAAACATGTATTCTTCCGTAGTACGTAATATCATCAATTCTTGTATATTTTTCTACGGATTGAAATAGAGACTCGAGGGTAGCATTTTCTTTTTCATTTTCAAACGATTCAATCATCATTATCAAGGTTGAATCAATCAAAAAACTTGCCTTCAACGAACAATATTTCTATTTTCTTTCCTCCTATAATGATGCTTTTCTTTTCGTATTAAACATATGCAAGTGAACAAATCGAATAATCCCTATGAAGTACACGCATTTTGTAAATATCATTAAGAACTCACGCTATGGCAAGTACATGAGTCTTGCTGTCATACATGTTGCAATTAAATATAAATACGATAATTATGTCATCATTGTACAATTCGACAAAGAATCTAAAGACATAAAAGAACGATTAGAGAATATGAATCGACGTGTATGAAACATAGTATGTTTAAAATATGCTCATTTAATGATCATAACGAATGAGTCTAATATGTTCATGAACTGAATAAAATCCAAATGGAAAGGATAGACATCAAGTATCAATGTGGTATCATCAATTGTTAATGGCTTACATCAAATTTGTGATATTTCAAGATTGATCATTATGTTAATTGCACCTTGATTACTAAGTATTATTACATATTATAATAAATTACATTGACAATTTTTGACATGAAAATACATATGGGAATTCTACATAACTGATAAAATAGTATGGAATCATAACAACAATTATCTCTTATGTCAAGTATTGATTTATATGATGAGTTTGACTTTCAATACTTTGAAGTTTATTCTACAGCAAGTAAAACGATATGAATCTAGATGTTGTTTATTTAACAATGATTGATAAAGAAAATAAAACAAAAAACTTCCATGTCCGATATTCATTGCAACAAAAGTTTACCGCATACGGGGTAAAATGAACTGATTCTTTTTGTATACAGCCTTTAAAATATATTCGTTCCTTTGTCGATTCAACAATCAATGAAGCACTTGAGTCGAGAAGTGAATTCTACCTCTTTCAATAGAAGAACTGCTTCTGCCCTCCGGGTATCCATGTCGATAAAATTCAACGAATAATTTGATTACTATTGTATTAATAAGAAGATAATATTATTTTTTCTGCTTCAATAGAAATAACGTCGACAATTCTAATAAATATTATGACTGAACATAAAGGTTAGTTATACATGTTGAATTAATACTATCGATATCACGTAAACAAATGCTTCTCTCACTTAGAATGTTACTTTATGATAATCAAAACAGTCAAATGAACATATATGATCATCATTCTTTTAGGGAAGTTCATCTATATTGTTCTAATTAATTATAATAAATGTGAAATATAGATCTCAATCCAACAATGGGCGTCATCTACTGTCAACCAAACGATGAATGGATAGAAAATGACAACAAGAAAAGAAAATGTGGTCAGTTAGTAATGGTCCATTCTTCTCGTTTACCATACACGTTTATAGGTTAATGTTGTTTTGTCTTTTCTTTTTTGGCGTACCCCATATAAATTATATTGTATATATCGTTATGTATATGCAGAAAACAAACGCAAGTAAAATCTTTTAGTGTTTAGATTAGAGAAAATAAATTTATGTCATATGATAAATCTATTTTGCTTTTCTTTTGTGTTGCATTCAGTCGATATAGGAAACGAGAAAAACATAGCTGATTTCATTTGTATTCACGTTTTGTCGATCGATGTCATCATTAACTAGTTCTCTTGAGATTCTTTAATATTTTTAGTTCTCTATTTAGACGAGAAGGAAAACCCTGAGCAGTCGTGGTGCCTTATGCCGCCTAAATCATGTTAATGTATTCTTTTGGGAGAATAAATGAAGGAACACGGGAATATGAAGTCTGCCGTTGATTTTCATATTCTTCTTATGCATGTATGAGTATTATGCGAATACTTCTTCAATCATTCTCAAAGAAAAAAGAAATTGAATGATATTGACCATGTGTTAACTTAATTGTAGTTTGCTTGATTTAGCAAAAGAAAAGAAGGAGAGTTCACAATGAACTCTTTCATCGTCATCACGTTCGCTCAATTTTTTTCCGTCATCATCAACAGATGATGAGATTCCATTTGCATTAGCTCTGTAAGTTTGTAGCTGTTGCTTTTTTTCTGTTCTTCTCATTTTTCTGTGTTAGTGTGTGCGTGTGTATGTGCAGCGTTGAGGATCAAGTATTTGTCTGGGCGTTCGTAGCGGCAGCAAAAAGGGGCGAAGTGAAGAACGAAGACGAGAGGAAAAAAATGAGTCGGGCAAACAGAGAAAGTAATTTTGTTTTCGTATCACTACTATTACTACTACGACTACTCTTGTGTAGCTGAGTCATTCTTGATTGAGCTGAAAAGGAAAGAAGAAGGACAGACGAAGCAGAAATACAAAAGAAAAAAAAACAAGAAAACACGTAGTATTTTGTTCGTTCGTACGATCACTATCGACGAGAGTCTTTCATAATAAGTGCCTTTTTTTTGACAATCAAGTAAGATATGAATTTATATATGTATTTATTTTTCTCCCAAACAAATACAGGTGTTTTATCGGTAGTTTAGTGAGAAATCTCTAGCAACGCGTATGATTCATTTTCGCTCAATATTGAAACGGTCAGAAGAAAAAAAAATAGAACGCATTTGTCGTCATTGCTTTGTTAACCGATAAAGTCGAGTGAGGCGAAGAAATCTATCCAAAGTTCAATGTATTAGCTAGCTTATGACAGATGTTGTAACGGAAGAACGAGATTCATGACACGCGTATTGTCGATAAGGTCATATTCATATTTATAATGATAGTATCTATCATGAAATCTATGTTAGTTCGATTGTACAATAAAAGTTTTTTTTCCTCGTTTTTTATATGCTAATTAATTCTATTCCCTGACAGTACATTTCTATTTATCGATAGTTCACTTGGGTATGTCTACAGAATGATAAGCTTTGTTCTTGTTGAACTAAAAAACAAAGCAGAGATAATTGAATAGGCATAGGTGTCGTTGATCGAGTGATTGGATCATCTCAGCACGTGTTGACAAGGTTCAAAAGGTCAATAGAAGTGTGAAAAAGAATGAGGCGTCATAAAACAGTAGTAGTACATGACACATATTTCATTTTACCCGTAAAGATTAGTCTCATGATATCATCATTTATAGTTTTTATGTATCAAACATAAGCATCTGTTTTCAGTCACGATTACTTTTTTTTTTTCATGTTTCATTTAACGAACTGTTTCTATGTTGATAGTTAACAACATGACCATGAATTTATTCAGCCTGTTTAGTTCATCAATCATCATCTATGTTGTTTTTCTCTAATATCATTAAAACAATAAATAAATAAATAATCATTGTACAATTATATTTTTATAGATTAATATATAAGCTTCGGACGAGTATTCATGTCGGATCATAATTTACTTGATGATCCACTTGTTTCGTTTGATCAACAACAAGAATTATCAGTAGCAAAACCAAAAACTAATGATTCCTTTGAGAATCGACTATTAGATGATATCGATCCATTTGGTAATCATAATGGACAAGAAAATGATAATAGTGAAATTAATGTTAACAAGGATAATAATTTGAATCCATTTTCGTTAACAAACGATCTTTTTCCACTAGATCCAAATGAAAATCATACAAGTATGATAACAGAAAAAGAAAAAGATTTTATTTTCAATCATCTCTCATATTTAGAAATACATGATCAATTATCAATGCATAGCCATGACGCATTCACTGATTCATTGTTAAATATACAATCTCAACTGAATGGTACTGCTCCTGACAAAAGTGCACTATTACTTGAATTTGATCCTGAAGCTCCAAATTTTAACAATCCTACATATGCAGAAACACCATCGCCCAACGATCCATTGCAACCATTTTCTAATCTAACATCACAACAAAATAATAAGATCGAGACACTTCTTGATTTCGAAGGTTCAAATGATAATATAGATAAACATGAACAAGAATCTAATTTAGCAAGTTTCACTATTCCACTTTTCGATGTTAAATCAACAGCTAAAAATGAAGATGTAATCTTGTCTTCACAATCAAATGAAGTCGAACAACAACTATTACGTCAAGCATCACAAGAACTTGATGATGCTGTACAAGAATTGAGTGAGAAACTTGATTTAATTACTACACCAGATACATCATCTGATGAACAAACTGTTGTTTCGAATCAACTAACCACCGAAGAAAATCAATCTAAAACACCAGCTATAGTAGATTCAACTCCATCAACGACATCTCCTGTTAAGAAACCGACAACTAGTATAGCCCGACCAACTAATGCAATAAAAGCTAAACCAACGCCAGCGACAGCAAAAAGTACAGAGCATAAACCAGCTGCTGCAGCGACTTCAAAGAGCATAGAACATAAATCTGTTGTCGCACCAACAAAAGCGACTGAAGCAAAAGTTCCGCCAACAACGCGTAAAACAGTCCAGCCAGGACCAACGACAGGTGCAACAGCTTCTAATAAATCAAAATTGACACCGACTTCTCCAACTCCGGAAGCATCAAAACCAACAGTAAATATCGTGATGAATTGAAACATATTAAACTGATTTAACACAATCATTCATTTTTCTAGCGTGATGTTCTGCCTAAGCCTCCTTCGGCTACAGCAAAACCAAAACCTGCTGCTACTTCTACGACAACATCAACTACCACGACGACAACAACAACTTCAACTCGATCAACAGCTAAACCAGTAACAAAACCAACACGTCCTTCAACTGTTCCCAAAACTCACAATTCAACATTAGCATCCGATCATAATACGACAACACTTTCTACAGCACCGGAAGGTCGTGCATCATCATCAACTGTTTCAACAACAAAACCAACTTTACGGGCTCCTCATCCATCTGCAAGACCACCAACGAAGACAACAACAACAGCAACAGCTAGTTCTTCACATGTGGCTTCATCAGCAGCTGCATCGACAAGTAAACCTACAGTTCCAAAACCACGGCCAACTTCACATAGTCGTGCTACAGGTTCTATTCACCATTTGTTTTTCTTCAGTACAACTTAGAATAAAATATTTCTTTTTTGCTTGCCATTTAGCTGCGAGACCATCAACAGCAACAACTGCATCCACCACTGCTCATCCTAAACGTTCGAATAGTGCCAATCGTCCATCAACAGCTGATGCTACATCACGTCCAACACGTGCAAGTGCAGCTGAAGTTTCGACTGGAACATCAGTAAGTATAATAAATATTCTTATTCGTTTGACGTATGGATTAACGTTTCTCTATGATGTCTTTGTTTCAGGTTACGGTCAAACCACAATGGACTTCAACTACATCAAGAGTTGGATCTCTTCAAAATACAGCACATAAAGCTGGAGGTGGTACTGTAAAGGTAAACGAAATTTTTAAAAGTCATTCGAAACAATTGGGTTCAACGATCCGGAAATAATTTTCTTATTGAATCGTAATAGTTGACAGTAGAACGATTTCAGCACATGTATGACATAATATCGAGCTTATGCAAAACTCTGGGTCCAGTAATTGAGATTTTTTCTATCATTAACTTGGATTGTGTGTGCTTGTATACAGTTCATATCAATGATTACCATTCTACTTACTGTGAGTTCAATTTTCATTAGCGCTTGTCTAGAAGAGATAAAACGTCGAGAAGATAATGAACTATCAGAAAGGTTAACAATTATTACTATGATGGAAAAGACATTCAAGTATGTATGCACAATGATGACATGCGTCGTTTCATTCAACAATCATCAGTGACAAGAAGATCAGTAGTTAGTGAGAATAATTATATTTTAAGAACTAGATAGCTTGAATGCTGTCTCGTCTATATAGTTAGTTTCTTTGTTTAATTATCGCTCGTTGTGAATTTAAGAAATCAATTTCTTATTCGGCAGATTTCAACTCAAAAATTACAATGGAATGCAAAATCAAAAATTGGCTCACTTGACAATGCTCATCATAAACCAGGAGGTGGCTCAATTAAAGTATGTTGACGTGTTTCAACTGTATGCAGACGCTTATCGTATTCTATATTTCAATTTCAAATTCTAGATTGAAAATAAAAAACTTGATTTTAAAGAAAAGGCTAAACCAAGAACGAATAGTGGCAAACATGATACAATGACATCAGGTGATGGTGCAACAAGTACGGAAGAACATCATAAGGATGATGAAGTATCAGATGAAGTTTTCAGTTCACAAAAAGATAATAACGGTGACAAATAAAACAAGTGATGATGATGACACAATACAAAACATTGCATTTCCTTTTTTTTCTCTCTCGCTCTCTCATTCACATTATTTAATCTTTATAAATAGTTGTTATCATCATTATTGTCTGTAAAAATCAACCATCTAAAACAACAAAATTCTTTCTTTTTTTGTCTCAATCTCTGTACTTTGTTCGTAATTGCATTATTCTTGATTTTGTCTCGTTAATTATATATATATATATATATACTGATGAAATAATTTAAATGTTTTTTGGTCTTGTTAAAAAAGACACGCTTCTTCTTGACAACATCAATATGTTCTTCTTCTTCTTCTTCTTTTTTTTAGAGCTAGACTTTTTCTCTTTTTTTGTATCATCATCCACCAATTTCTTTCTTATCTCTTTAAACACATTTGCTGGTTGTTAACAGGAATAAAAACAAAATATATTTACACTGATGACACTGTTCAAGTTTTTGTAAAACAGGCTCTATGCATTCCTAACAAAATCTCTTATTTGTTTAGGACGTTTATCTAAATTGATATTGTTCATAATAGAAAAAGAATAATATGATATCACAAAAGAATATGATATTGATGATCTAAGGAAATTCTTTTGTTACGTGACATTGTACTAGATGCAACGATCGAAAAAATTGGCATGCTTCAATATTAAATTTTTCTGATGAATGATAACCGAATATGTATGTTTTTACACGTTCTGTTCTTATTGTGTCATTTAGCATCATATAACATTTAAATATCATTAAATAAACAGTTCCTTTTCTTTTTCGAGTAAGATTTAAGCGCGATCTCTAATAGTGAACGAACTTTAAATACAATGCAGTAATAGATAATACTCTTTTTGCAATATTCTATTGTGCATGTATTGGAAAGTTTTCTTCCCAATACTCGTTTAAATTACAAGTAAAATCTATTGATATTGGATTTTTTCTACAAAATCATTTTGTGCTATTATATACAATACGTACTATGCCGAGTGGTTCTTTTTTCTTTTCAATCTGTAGGATGGCATGAAAGTAAAATATGAATCATTATTTTAGAAAAATAAATATTTGTTAGAAAATATACGATACATGATACTTTGTCAATAGAACGAAGTCAATTTGTAACATGTGCGGCAATATTGTGTAGGATAGTACCACTTAATCTTCATTTAAATCATGGCTCTTTTCGAATCACGTGTTCGTTGACTAAGCCAACTTTATATTAGAGTTGAAATTGAAACTATTTACACGCTTATCTCTCGACTGTGAAGAAGAAAATAAAATAAATGAGACAGTAGTAAATTTATACATATATATATATATATATATCTGTCTCGTCATGATTCTTAGCAACATTTATTATTTACACAGAGTAGTATGTACACAAGACCAATCCAATCATAGAATCATATAGTCAAAAGAGCTCAACTAGGTCCCATCCGAATATTTATTCTTCTTTGTCGCAATATTATCGCTCAGTTCTAATGAATAGAAACACTACTATAATCAACATATAATTTCAAAAGCACAATATCAACAGTGCTGATCATGGGGAATTATCACGCATTCTATTATAATAAAAATTTTGCATTTATCATGACAGCAATATTTACGTTCATAGAGAAGAAAAGTACTTTCGAATATAATAAGAATGACTTGTCTGTATAGGATGCACTGTGCTCAATCCGTATTTAAACATTGCATGTATACATCGATCAGTAGGTTGATTTTTGAATTATTTGATTCCAACGGCAAATAAACCTTCAATGAGAATATCTAGATTCCACTGCCCATAGGTCGAAATCACTTAACCTTCGTTCTAGTTAATCGGATCAAATTCTACTCATCAATCAGCACGTCTCATTTAAGTGATCATCAATTCAAACTAGAAATTCAACATGAACATAATATTAAGTATCGTCCTTCACCTGAACTTAAACGAATAAATGATTAATTCTGAAAAGAAAGTGAAAAAAAAACTTAGAACTATTACGTATGTCATCTAAAGTTAAATATGTTGATAAATATGGGAAGGGCCTACCCTCTCTGTTCTGTATGACCGTTGTTGACGATTATTTGACTTTATCATTACGAAAAAATCGAAAAGAAACTGTCATTTTCAAGTCATGAACAGGAAATGTAAACGACCTTTTCGAAGAGAAAACGATTCGTTTACTAAAGAATAATTCCACTTTATTGTTTATATGTTTGAAGGTATTATTCACTTTTACGCATAATTAAGAGAAGAGAAAAGAAGACGAGAGAGGGATCAACATTACTTTTTCTCTTCTTCTATTGTTGACCAAAGACAACAAAAGCAACTGTTCGGATTTATATTGAACTTATTCTCTTTTTCGTTGGCTTACTCTTTTATTTCTGTCTCGTTTCTCTCTTCCCGACATGTGTATTCATATCAAACAGATCGTCATCTTAAGATCAACTGTAAACTGTCCTTCAATCAACAATCATTTAGTTCGAGAGAAAAAGAGAAAGAAGACACTCATCAGTTGTTAGATGAAAGTTGAAACCAAGTATAAAGAAAAACGTTAGACCTTGAATCGATTATTGTTTCAATTAGCTAGACAACATAGACAGAATTTATCTTGTGTGTCGAGACATAAAAAGCGACAAACAAAAAATATGTACCATGTAAAAGAGTCTTTTCTTATGTCTATAATCAAGAGATACTAAGCGCTTAAAAAATAGGAAAAAAGACCATGCGAAAGTAAGATGACTTGCAAGATTTGTATTTTTTAGCTAAGAAAATGACTGTTTTTTGAATGTCTTGAATAGAAATCTATTAACTCTTTTTATCGTAATTGTTTCTCTTGAACACACATATGGACATGGACGAATGGAAGACCCACCTGCACGAAATGCTGCATGGCGTTTTGGTATGAACTTGTTTACGACTTGGAATTTTCGTTCATGTGACTATTGAGTTTTATTCTAGGCTTTAATGTTCCCGCTAATTATGATGATGTTGGACTCAATTGTGGTGGACTAAGTATTCAAAAAGCAAATGGTAAGTAATTCAATCATCGACTTGAAAACTCCATTCATCGATCATTAGGTGGTAAATGTGGTGTTTGTGGTGATTCTTATTCGGGTTCGCGTGAACATGAAGCAGGTGGTAAATATGTGACGAATACTATCGTCCGAAATTATATATCAGGCTCATTGATTGATTTGAAAATCTTGGTAAGACGAACAAATTCATTCTCTATTGAGACAGTTACGTTCTTCGTGTAGACACGTCTTAATTTGACTTTGTTTTATTGTCTAGCTAACAGCAAATCATGTAGGATTTATGGAATTTCGTTTATGTCCATCATTCGATCCAAATGTAGAAGTAACGCAAGAATGCTTAGATAAAAATTTACTTCATATAGAAGGTTTTGGTACTCAATATCCTGTTAACGAAGGCATTGATTCAATTTTTTTGAGGTAAAATTCTGTTAGCCACGAATTTTTTTTTGATCACTAGTGTTGTTGTTTTTCCATTTTCATAGAGCGTATTTACCCGATGGCTTATCCTGTTCTCACTGTGTATTACAATGGCGCTATCATGCAGGAAATAGTTGGGGTACAGATTTTTTGACTGGCAAATCATGCCTTGGTTGTGGTTATCAAGAAGAATTTTACAAGTAATTGACTTTTTCTTGTATAGTTATTTGAAATTTATGTTTATTCTTTTTCTCCCTTTTCTTTTTAGTTGTGCTGATATTAGTATTGCTTCGAGAGATAATAGCTTTTTGTTATCCTTACCAATAACTACTACAACAACACACGAGCCAATATTTGTGTTTCCATATGCTGAACCGGTTTTTTTCCCTTCGGGCATTGAACATTTTCCTATATTTGCCTATCGAACGACGACTACAACAGAGCCAACAACAAAACGAACTACGACAACAACAACCACAACCACAACGACAACAACAATAACGACAACAACATCACAAAAAACAGCAATGAATGTTCTATTTCCATTTGGTCCATCGAAAGATTTCATGAATCATGTAATAAAAAACAATAAAATACGTCGGTGCTATCCAACTCATGAAGTTCTTAAACCAATAGTTGGTATCGAACATTGGTGTCTCCATTTATGTGTTGTACATTGTCCGCCGGCATTATGTGCTTGTGTTGAAATTTAAAACTACATCTCGTATTAAGCAAATAACAAAGACAAGAAATTAAACTGTTTTTCATTGTTTTATTCTTGTGTGTCATTTTATTCTATCTAATAATATTGACATAAGAAATGATGTTTTTTTTTATCAGACTGTTTTCAACAGACAAGAAAGATTCGTCAATATGATTCTTACTAAACTGGTCATTGTTTGACTTTCGTTAACAATATCAGCGAAAGCAAAATTTGAGATCCACGTTACCTTGTTTTCTCATTGTGAAATATTGTAACAATGGTAATCAGATATATTGAAATGTATCCTAACTTTTCTATATTACAATATTTTACGAATCGATACATCGTGGACATGTAATATAAAGCACGTTTCTTTTCAAACCTATATGATCGATTAATGAAACATTCATTGTATTGTATGATGAACAAGATGGGGATGTGCTCGCCGCTCGTGCCATAATCCACACCCACTATCTTCTTTTCTTTTTTTGTCGATACGACTGTGAGTGGATATAGAACGGTTCATGGTTGATGAGGACCGTGTAGGTGTAGTTGTGTACGCTAGTTTGTTGTCACAACGGTGTTCATTCTATCGAATTTATCACGATCGCACTGACTTTTTCTTTCCTATGAAACAGCGGTGAAGTAATCGAAATTCAACACGATACTCACGACTGATCTGGAAGAAAATAGTGAGCGTAAGTTTTAGCATAAATTTTCGTGTTTTCATATCGTCATGAAAAAATAACTTGGAAAGGAAGAAGGTAGGTAAACATAGTTAAGACTTCAATTATATAATCAAAAACGTTACTTTAAGAAATAGATATGCCTCAAATAATTCTGTAATTTTGTCCATGGAATACACGAAAACGAACTAAGTCAGCATGAGGTACGAGTGTGAATAGTCAACTAAACTACATCCACACCCTCATTACAAAGCAGGAGTGATAAGTTTTGAACTCGCTGTGTGTGCTGGCATTCATTATTGATATTAGGTCATACCAAAACTGAAACTACTGGCGATCCACTCCAAAACGTTTTTCTCGACTATTTTAAAGGAAATCTGAAATGAATGAGAAACAAATAATCAAAAGAAAAACTTGTGTAACATGAGAAAATATTTTATTCAAAAATGATCTTGACAAGAGCATTGTCCATTTGGATAAAAATGATGGATACGATTGGCATCACGAACGATTATCAAGCATTGCCGAATTTGAGCAATCAACTTCGTCGCTGCATCTATGGAGAAAATCAAAATAGAAATTAAACGGTAAAAATAGAAAGGCAAAATTAATCAACTAACGACAGTCGCCACAAACACGTAAATTTTTTACAATCTGAATGCGAGTTGGAATGGGCCGTTGAATCAAATTAAAAGCAATAGCGAGACGTTCGCTATGCCCACATAAGACGGATTCCGGTGTTTCATTATTTTTTAATGGTCTTGTTATCCAAGAATCATCATGTTTATAACCGTGCTTGATTAATTCATGTAGTAATCGATCTAATTCTGCATAAATTTCTGTTGACAATGGATGGGATCGATCATGCGCACGAAATTTCTGATTGTAAAGCAAAAGGAAATATTAATAATACGATTCTTTCCGCATTGATTTAACTCACAGAAATTTTTCCATTGACGACAGTCCAAGCGTAACCAACTACTTTCTTCGTATCATATTCACTTAGTTTCAATCGAATGCTTGATGCTAACGACTTACTACCAGCTAATGCGTACGTATTAGCAAGTAGAACCGTAGCTGATGTCAGACTATTTTCTTCGTTCGTAAAGTTTGATTGAATACGATCGAAAATCGCATGTGATAATGAAGCATTCTTTTCATTACGAGCAGATGACAACATTGACACTAGATCGATATACGTTTGAATGACAATAAAAATAAAAGTAAAAAAGAAGTCGACGTACTGTACATTGCAATAGAAGGACGATGAGACTTTTCAAATTCATCTATAAATTTTTGTGCGTCATCAAAAAGATATACACGGCTAAATGTATCAACCTGATACATTTATGAATCAAAATAGAATATACATTTCAAAATAAAAATATGCTTTTCACCATTGTCGTGTAAATTTGTTCTGTTCTCTGATTACATGGGATCTTTGCAAAGATTTGACGAGCTTCATTGATAAGTCCCGAATGAGAACAAGCATTTAATACACATACATGAATACAATTATCCCGTATATTCATTGGAACTTGCTGAAAAAGTTGAACGGCTTCAAAACCCATACCATTGACACCATATGCATTAACTAAAATAGAATGTCAATTAGAATAAAATGAAGCATATTCATTGTTGGATTTGATAACCTATCTCACACAAGAATATGATTCATATGGATTGATGAACATATTATACTACATCGAAGTTGATGTGCTTAGAATTCATATACTGACATTAGGCGGTGAGAGATTTTGACTCTACAATAGGCTAAACACATTTTTTATAGGATCCTCATTTGGATGTAAGAAGATGAAAAAATAAAAACAATTCTTCCTCAGTAGCAGTTTTTTAGGTATGGTTGATTAAGAAATGTTGTTAATGACCAATAAATGTTAGTGTTTGTACGAAAAATGTTACAGAGCTCGAAACGATCAATCTGATAGATGAAGAAATGTATTTGAAACCATTCTAGCCTACGAAGTGTGAACTTAGAATAAGCTTTGACCTACGCAAACCTTGTTGCTCCGCCGTTTATATTTATTGGGCACGAGCTCGTAGTAGATAAAATGTGTACTGAGCTTGTCACAACACATCCTGTTAGAAGAGAATGAAAATTAAACAGAACCGATCTAACTTCTTATCTATATAATATGCAGGTAACCTCGAGTCTACCCATGTCACAAGCTATTCATAGGAGAGAATACCAATGTAGAATACTTGTTGTTTTTAAATAAAATCAGTTCAAGAACTTTTCAAAGACGGGATGTATATTCTATTTTTAAAAATGAAAAAAAAACTTCTGAAAAGAAGTACGAGAATACTGCTGCACAAAAGACAGCTCAGTTATATTAAACAACGAATCTTTTTTCAGGCTAATTTTTAGTAATGTGGTAGATTATAGTCTTTAAGAAAAGTTCTATTAACTGACTTGTACAGAAGATAAATCGCTGTTTCAAATGAAAAAAATGTTGCTAATGTAATTTTTTGCTTTGGTAAATTTGCTTATCTTAAAATTTCCATTGAATCTCGTATCTGGATATGACAAGTGAAAAATATCCACACGAAGCTTATCTTAGAGATCACAATGTCCATGATTAGTATATACATTTTTCATTGACTATCATAGGTAGACGATTTCTAAGCGCATCGAAAATTGCAGAAGAGTATTATTTTTATACGATGCACTAGAACACTTATCAGTCTTTCGAAGTTAACAGTTTTAACGCCATTGATACCATCATATCTTGGCCAATGTTTAAGTTAATTTCTCAAGGTTGTAACAGAAAGACTATTTGTATGCTTATATTTCAATGAGGCTAAATCAATTTTTAAAATGTCTGCATAGCAGTGTCCCACATGAGTCAATTTTTCGTGACCCAATTCTAGCACTTCTTGGAAACAAGTTATTTTCTGACTAGTTTTCGAAATTTATTAAAGTTTGATTCAAGATACGAAATCAATTGAATTAAAACTATAAACTTCGGTAGAATATTCAATGATGTTTGTACGCATACAAAAATAAAACAAGTTTCTAAAAATTTCCTCAAGATACAGTAAATCGAAGAAAAGTTAGTAAATATGAGTGAATCTTAATATGTCGTATTCTTAGTAAAATAAGGAAACTTACTCATAGCTGAAAAAGAAACAACGCTTGGCTGTTCAAGCATGTCGAAGACCTTTTTAGCCTTATCTGGTGAACCTACTTTACCCTATTGAAAAACAATATGTGTAATCAATTATTGATGAATATTTACAGCAATCTTACCCATAAATCGACTAATCCAACTTGAATCCAAGGATCGATAAGAAAACTTGGTGGTATCTGTGAAATCAAGGATTCACATAATGATAGATCACCAATTACTGAACATGCACCGATGACTAACGCAAAAATAATTGTATTCGGTTTGAGTTTATCTTGTTTCATTTGTTCGAAGAGTATCAATGTTTGTTCCGGTTGATCTTTCGTATTGTACAGTTTCATCATTGACCCATATGAAATTATATCTTTATCTATTCGATTAAATAGAGATTCAGCACTTTTTAGATCATCACATTTAATAAACATATTCAAAACCGAATAAAGCAGATCATTTGATTGACGGCATTCGGTGGGCAATCGGTTAAAGACTTTTTTGCCTAAATCCAATGCATCTTTAGTTGCTAATTGGGCACAAGCAGTGAATAAAATGCTAAGTATGATTTTATCTGGTTTTTCAATAGTAGAAAAGAGATCAATAGCTTTTTGTGCCATTTTATTTACAACAAAACCTAGAATGAAACAATATATACAATTGTAAAAATCTGTTTAAATTCATATCATAACTACGATCAATGTTCAGAGTACAAATGCAATTACTACTAGTCCTGGGAACTCTGCTGATACACTAATCACTATTAGCGTATCTTATTTATTATTGAACTCATCTACAGATGAGCTTCGGACAATTGAACCTTCATTGATGTATAAAGCAAGACACCGAATCAACATCGGCTCATGAAGGTGACCTATAGAGTATTTCGTTAAATCGGCGACAATCCTTGTTGCTTGCGTCCATGCATAAGATGTTTATCTTTACAGAAATGAACAATTAAGCTGAGGGATGGCACAAAGGTATTTAAGCCGTGTAATTCGTAATTTGTTTTCACGATAAGGCTGTTCATAAATTCTGTTTCACATCCAACACGAAGAAAAACATGAATCCATGGATTTATCAAAGACTTGAAAATCGAATAGCGTTTGAACTCAACAACAGCTGAAGAGTATTAACAATTACGATTACCAATTTTGTCTTTTCACCTGATACCAAGAGGATTGTATTTGAAAAGAGTAATATCTTTGTTCAATTTTTGATTTGAATGTTGGTTCAACTAAATAAAGTTATCTTCTAGTGCTTTTCGTTCTTTAAATCAGGTTCAATAGTCGTGTCACCTTATGGAACATCCCGTATGTACTATACATATGTGATATATGATACTCCTTCTTTCTTTGATGGTGTCTTTTCTTTTCTCCTCTCTCTCTCTCTGTCTCCTTCAATCTAAGTAATTTGAAGTCTTTTATTTCTCCAACAAGTGATATAGGTAGGCATAAATCCACGAATCATCACCTTCTCTTAGAATATCTGTTTGAGTAAATCAATAAAGATATAACAGCTTGACTATGAGGTTTTTGGGTGAAAAATATTCATAGAAAGTTATCAAAAATAAAACAAGGTATCTTTTGATAATAAAACTCTATTTCAAGATAATGAACATTTTCAAAGATACAAAAAAACCCCATCTATCCGGAGACATTCGTTAGAATCAAGTTACTTACTATTCATCATGATGCTATAAGCCATGGAATTCTTTTTCATCTCACTAAATAATTGTTCAGCCACAGGCATATCACCACATTGAGTGAACATTTTCAGGGCTGAAGTTACTACAATGTCATTATTTTTATATTCGCTAGGCATTGTATCGAATATCATCTTGCCGAACTTTAATGCAGATTGATCGCCAATCTTTGCACAAATTTTGAATAGAATACTGAAACTATATTCATTTTTGACAATGTTCGTTTGTCGAAAAAGATCCAGTGCTACTTCACCACGATTATTATCAATGAGACCTAATCAAATAAGATATTAACAAATCTGAATGAGAATTTTAGTTAAAATAAGAAAATATAAAAAGTAACCTTCGAGAATGTTGTTGAACATAATAGTCGATTTATTGGTATTATTTTCGAAGATTTCTTGACCTTTTACAATATCACCACGTTTCACTGTAAAGAAAACATGATTGTCATAGTGGTTTCATTCAATCTAGATAACTAACTGTATAACCGAATGAGACTAATTTGTATGAAAGAATTGTTAAGTAAGTACGGAGATAGACTTTTATGAATATTTTCTCCACGTTCGAAGTCATTAAGTTCAATACAAGCTCTTAATACCTGATTAATAACTAAAGTTGTAGGTTTTATTGTGCGGCTTTGGGTTTGATTTTCAAATAATACAATAGTCTTATTATATTGACCTCGATCATTCAATTGCTTCATCTGAGCACCTAGATCAATAGACGTAGAAAAAAAACGACGAAAGTAAACTCGTATTGATAGAGTCATCTATAATACAATTGAAATTGAATATCCATAATCCAAAAATATGGAAGTTATTATTATCTAGTAAAGTGTCAGTCTACAAAGCAATGTTTTCTTTTTTGTTAATAATGTTGTATTCAAAACGGGGGTGCTTTTTAGAAATTTAGATTTCACTTATGTTCGTCTATTAGATTTGTTTCTCATACCATGAATTATTTTTGATTCACGATACGAAAGAACTCTTTTCTTGTACGGTGACGAATCCGTGCGAAAAACCCCAAAAAAAAGAAGACAGAATGACCCCTAACACACCAAAAATTTTAATACCGAATCAACCAATGAGATCGCTAGAAACGTTAATATAAGCGTAAGTGACGTTCGGAACAAGTAGTTCTGAACGTGTTCGTATGGTAAGACTAGTGTGAATCTGAAGATAGCCGAACCGGATCTTCTAGCCGGAACAAAGTAATTATTCTATTGGACGATGAAGTGTGCAATAGATAAAGTTATTTTTATGAAACACCACGATAGAGGAATATTAGCAATAATATTTTGGATATGGCACTCTTGGTGACAGTTTAAGATCTGACACTGAGTTCTCTGTTTGCTGGAATTGTATGTCATTGTAAAAACTTTTTTTCCATTATATATATATGAAATAAAAAAAAAAATAGAAAATCAACAACTTATGATATCTCAATTAGAGAGCTGCAGGTTACAAGATTTTGGCAACCTGGACCTGCCGTGCCCTGGAACATTTTTTCGTAACCTGTAATATGCCCTCCCAGGCCGATCAAAACGGTATCGTTTACGGTCCAAATACGCACGGAAAATGTTGTTAGAACGCAATATTTACGGTAACAAACGGGATCAATACGGTTCACTTTCGGGCCGTAACAGACCGTATTATCTGGCGCTGAAATACGCACCATTTTGCATCCGTCTCGTAAACCGACCGTATATTGATAGAAAACGACGCGTTACAGTGTGTCCGTTAACGGATCGCTTTTGCAGCGATAAATTATTCGAAGTTAGCAATTATGGAGGTCAAGAGTTGCAGCCGTCCTGTATCCGCAGAAAAAGTTTTGCAGGCAAACACGCGACTTTCATAAGGCATAGTATTTTGAAGCGAAGGAAAAAGGCTGATAACAGTCGCCCACCTAGTTTTTTATCGCTAACATGACTCAGGTTTAGCGAAGCCTACCTGAGTTTTCTTGTGAACATCAGTTCAGATACCTTCAAGGGTACTCTAGAGTCTGTAGTACTATAGTTCCATTGATTTAAATTGCCGTTGAAGAAAATAAGTTTCATTGAAAGTTAACAAAAATATGGTGTAAAAACTACAGCATCATATCTTCTCCGTCTTTACACATTCCTGCACAATTAAACCAAATATCACATAGAATGTGTAGGGACAACATAGAACGATTACTGACCGAAAACCGACTGATTACACCCCGTTTACTGAGTAGTCTGAAGAACCACCATAATTAGCTCTTCGGTGCTGTTGTATTACGAGTTGCTTGCGTTCTTCATTGCCCTATGCGAGAAAGTATATTAATACTTTTGAGATGTTTTTGGCGAAAAGGTCAGGAAAAAGACCGTATGCGGTCTGATTTACGTAGCGTTCAGTGCTCTTCGGTAACTGCTCCGTAAGCATTCAGTAACTGATACGTTTGTATTCCGTAAACCGACGCCCGTAAACGAAATTCTATGGAATGCTGTAAACATGCCATTTTGTATTCGTTCACCGCTGTATACAGACCGTTCTGTAAGACCTGGTACCAAAACAAATTCTGTGAGTATTAAGAAATTATTTGTTTCAATTGAAAATTAAATAGTTGAAGTAAAATTAAAGTTCCCTGTGGGGAAAAAAATAAGAAGAAATCTAGAGTTTGATGAGAACAAAGAACAGCATGCTCAAATGATTTCAAACTTTTGAAATCGAGCATTTCCAGCATCGACTACAAACAGATTTCCGTGTCGATCGAAAGACAAGCCAATCGGAATATTGAGTTTATTCGATTGAAAACCAGCACCAATTCCGCCAACAAGTATCTGCCCTTCAGTCGCTCCCTTCGGTCAACGCATTATTCGATGATTGCCTCTATCTGCAACATAAACAGTTCCCATCTGATCTACGACAAATCCCTCAGGAAAATTAATTTGAGAAAGAGAGTCTCCACTGCCATGACCACCAGCTACCACAATTTCTTATTTTGCCCCTTCCAACCATTTCACGACACGCTGATTGTTAACATCTGATACATAAACTGAACGACTGTGATCGACAAAAACTTTCCTCCTATTATTCAGCGGATTAAGTCGACTTCCAAATCCATTTCCACCCGCCACTACTGTTCCCTGAGTTTCTCCAAGTCGCCATCGTTTCACGTCGCTTCCATGATAATCAGTGACATAGAGGAAACCTTGTTCATCCATCGTCAAAAAGACCCTGGGTCCTGCATTAATGACTGTTTCCCCACTGTTTGCCCCTCGGAGGGGCCATCTAACAATTCGATTATTAAAAAAGTCGGCAATAAAGAGACAATCTCTCGCTTTATCAACAATCACATCAATTGCCCAATTTAGTTGGTCACTTCTAGATCCTGGGCCATTTCCTCCAGCTACCACGCTACCACAACTTGCTCCCGATTTCCATTTCATTATCCGATGATTGCGTAAGTCCGCGATATAAAGTGTGTCATCGTCATATCGACAAACAAACCGACTGGAAAATTGAGTTGATTTGTCGCAGATCCTGCTCCGTTTCCTCCAGCTACAGTGATGCCGTTCTTTTTCCAAATAGCATTAAACTTGATATATGCCGAGCTGAGAGGAACTGAAACAATGCGAAGATTTTTTCAATATTCAGAGATAAATAGAAAATGTGGCCACACAAAAAATCGAAGAAATTTCTTGAAATGTAGATTTACGAAAAATTACTTGGATAAAGAGATGAACAATACCCGTTATAAGACAAACCTCTTCTGAATATTTACACTTCAATCGGTTTGCAATATTTTTTTCGATCACGAACCATAAAAAGAAGCTTGTGCTGAAAAACTAAACTTAAGTTTCGTAAAGGGTGGGTGTCGGTCTGGTTCTAGAGCAGAGAAGACAAACATCCTCAGCATAGTCTCACAAGAAAGGAATCAACGCAAAGGAACTAGGGTCAGTATTATTTTCCCTTTTATTCTAAATTAATAAAATAATGTTTATCATCTATCACAAGGATATCCTAATTATTTTCATTTCTTCCTTTTTAGTCGTTTAAATTTTCTACATTTAACTCTTGTGGCGTTCTCCACCAAGACCCACAGAAGTATCAAAGTTAGAACAAACAAAAGCATTGTCATGAGCTTTATTAAAGATCTGTTATGCTTTGCTTTCGAAGAATCTAGATAGGACAGTGTCTTTGAGCGTTTTTCTGATTAGTTTAGTTCCTATTGTGTCGGTTAAATATTATACATTACAAACTTCAACCTTATAAAGAATTGAGATCTAACAAGAAAATCGTTCTTCAATCACTTTGGATTTATGTAAAAAGAATCAGACCTGAAATTAACTTGAAACCGATTAAAAATTAAGTATAGCCATGCTATATACATCAATTTCAAATTAGGGCTTTAATCATTTTATTTCAAGAAGATAGGAAAAGAATTAGAGTTTCATTGATTATTCGATAATTATAGATTGGAATTTGATTAAAAAAAGACTAACTCAGTTCTCTTTGATAGGAACCAATGAAAACCTTTCCAATTTTGCATAAAAATCAATGAAAGTCTGAACTAATCTTAATAACCAATAAACGTTAATTTTTCCGATTGTTTTCAATTAGAATCAGCTCAACGATAATTACAAATGAATCAATATGTTATGATTATAATTAATTTGAATCTAATTTTTTAAAATGGACAGTCTTGGGTGGACTTAAAAGTTAAGCCTAACACTTACTGAAATCGCTCCATCCCCTATGCATTCTTGCATGTCGCTTTTAACAGTATTGATTCGTATTGTGAATCAGCCGTTATCCTCTACACAAGAATAATGAATCTACGTAGATATTAAGACTTTATTATCTCACATAAGAGGTCGGTGGGATTATACCACGCTCAGATGACAATCTTTCTAATATTGTCCCGCTGCTCGTCTCTAGTCATGCTACTCGAATGCATAAAAGTGAATTAAAGTGTTCTTAGAGTTAAGAGAAAAAGGGCACGTAATGTGCCTGAATTTGAACGACGGCACTGTGGAGTCTCGTCAAACTATGCAAAAGCACTTTTAGGAAGAAGTGATAAATATATTTTTGAAAATGATTTACTTTGTAGCTGCATCGACTACTAATAATGGTGTTTATTAAAAAAAAAGGCATTAATAGGTTATAGGGAATTGTGATAGAAGTGATCAATCGAAACGAAATTGCTGATGTCTGTATTTACTGAAGAGTTCTTAGAAATACATATATTCATAATCGGCTATTTCCATGGGATCTCTGACACGTCGTACAAAAGTGCTCACCGATTTTCACGATACTTTCCACGCTTGTAGAGCGTTCAATTTTAGGAA